>JAGXOD010000011.1:9210000-9392500 GCA_020368025.1 Brachyhypopomus occidentalis
GCCTGCCAGCCCTTCGGAGGCCAGTGCCCCTGCCGGCCCAACGTGATTGGCCGGGACTGCTCCCAGTGCGCCACCGGCTACTACGGCTTCCCCAACTGCAGACGTGAGTGGCGGACGCCATCCAAACCGCTTCTCCATTTTGACGTGCAGTTTCACGTCTGGTCGTTTTCTTTGCGTACTGCCATCTTCTCCATATGCACGTGTGTGTTTGCAGCGTGTAACTGTGGCACGCGCCTGTGCGAACCCGTGACCGGCGAGTGCATCTGCCCCCCCCGCACGCTGCTGCCGGAGTGTGTGCAGTGTGAGCCGCAGACGTTTGGCTGCCACCCCATGGTGGGATGTGAGATGTGTAACTGCTCGCGGCCTGGCGTCACCGCCCACGACTTCAACTGCGACACGCACAGCGGCCAGTGCAGGTAAACCCCGCCCACAACTGCTGACTCCACCCCCTGATTACCTTTGGGACTTGATTGGCTATAATGTGTATAAGGGGTGTGTACTGCACCCGTAATTACATTTCCGTACAATTACAACTTGATATTTTTCTTATAGGCCGTTGATGAATTTAGTTTAGTATCTGAGTGGCCACTAAGTGTAAAGTTATTCCAGACCTGGGGGCATTTGTATGAAATCGCTCTTCCCTCTGCTGTGACTTTCATAACTATAGGTACTAATAGATAACCAACACCTTGGGATCTATGTAGGCGTGACGGTTCATCATATTACATAAATTCATTGAGGTTACCATGAAATTTGACAGTAACATCAGGCTAATATAGTCAAACCTTCTGGTTCTTGTAAGGACCCCTGTAGCTGCTTCATCCTGGACTAACAGCAGCTTGCGTAAACACTTCAGGGAATTCCAGTCATCTCATCCTGACGTTATTAAAGTATAAGGATGTTTTTCAGCATCATGTACAGATGCATTTCTTAGTCTTGCATTATCTTAAAGGTAAATTAATTAAAGGGCGGGTTAGGATAAATTGTACGACAGGGTTACACAAAGACTAGCAAAATGACTCCAGGCTGTTTTAGCTGTTTAAGGACCAAAAAGACAGAGCTGTGTTTGTTCTGGCTTTAGTTGGAGGAAGCTGTACGACCTCCGGTGCTTTTACACCGTCCTAAGTCCTATTAACTTGTAGTTTATCATTTGAATGAGTTTTAATTTAAATGGTTTCAGGTTTAAGTAATAGACTGTCTAGTCATGGTCTGGGACTCCAGCCAAGGTAGCCCAATCAGATTATCCAGCAGACAGTGCCTCAGTCTGTGTTACTATGACAACATCAAGGAAGCAGCCCAGCACATACTGTAAAAAACATCTGTGTTAAACTCATTCAGCCCTGCTTACAGTGTGAGTGTACAGCTGACCATCTCCACTGCATTCCATATTACCTGCAGTCCTTAAAGTACTGACACTCAGTACCTTGAGCGCACCCCCCACTAGCCAGGTTAGTGTTAAAACCAGCAGCATACATACCACATGAACACACTACTGAATGAAGAGTTCCATTTCAGTATTGGCCCAGGCTGTAAAACAAAGGATTATGGGATTGTGCAGGACTGTGTGTGGATGGGAAGGATGGGAATGGTCTTGGCCCAAACGTGGCACTTGCATATACTTCAGCTGGAATCTTAGCAGAACCAGGACTGCACTGTGTGTGCCGTGTGCAGGTCTGTGCTGTTTCTGAATGCGTCCTGCCTTGTGCCATGATGAAAGACTACTGATAGCTAGAAGATGATTGGCTCCAGACCTCAGGGGGCGGGCACTTTGCCCCGCACCTGGCCCTTCCTCTAGTGTCTTTCTAACACGTCTGGAGAGTCACAGGCTGAGTGCAGGTGCTCGTCTCTGGACTATGAAAATACCTGCTGGTGCCATAAGACTTGGGTACAGGATTTTATGCCCTCCGCCTGTTTGACCTGATTGCATGAAATTCCACAGCACGCTGCCACATTCCACAGTGACATTCCCCCACTCTCAGGGAAACTGCTGACTTTGTCCAGACAAGACACACAGGAAGACTGGGACCTGGAACATCACTGCAAGCACTGACGCCTGATGTTGTGCAGTTGAAAATGCAGACACACACACACACACCTACAATCTGCAAAGGGGGCTAAGCATGTTGTTACAGGGCCTCTGGCCCCTCTTCCCAGAATCCCCACTGAAGAGGACAGGACACGTCTGTGAAACAGAGTGAGGACATGTTAGATGTCCATCCATTATATGAACCAGAGTTTGTTTTTGTGAACACAGAGTCAGGGAACGTCTATGGACTGGCGGTCTGCTGATATGTGAGTCCCTAGTCACAGTTTAAAACTTTATTCCTAGGTTTCATTTCTGACAGATGACTATGAAGTAGAGTAGAAAGAATGCTTCATGAAAGGTGATAAGCTGCTACTGAGAGCCTCGGGGACTTCACATTCCACAATCATGCTCTTCATCTCAGGTGGAAAGAAGACAAGCCTGAAAGAGACATTGTCCATGCCATAACTGAGGAATTGCTACCCTGCCTTGGCTAGTCTTGAGAGGGACTTTAAATACCATGGAGACTTGGTAGGAATGGGAACCCTCATTGAGAGAGACTTGGCAGATGAAGTATTTCTGCACGTGGGAAAGCAGATCAGAGCAGAATACGAGACCTTCAATGTTCTATGGATTACACTATAGTTCTATGGATTACACTATAGTTCTACGGCATCGAATGAACATAACTGACCCAGTTCCCATCAAAAGCAAAGATTCTACTAGAGAAACAGTAGAGAAACAGAAATTAATTTCCTTAGACATTATTGACATGCTGGAGAGAGACATCATAATTCCATCCATTGTGTCTCCCCAGTCATGCTAGTACCTGAGGAAAATGGTGGACTTAAATGCCAAGACTCACTTGGAAACTTACTCCATTCCTCAGATACAGGAAATCTTGGAGTCCCAACATGGAGTTCACATTTTCAGTACCCTGGACCAGAATATTGGGTACTGGCAAGGAGAGGAAGGAAGGTGGCATATCTGAGCCAGTTTTGTCACTTGTCTCATTCTGTGTGGATTTACAAGTCTTCCCTTTGGACTCAGAAATGCTACGGCTATTTTATAGTATCTGATAATATATTGCAAGCCCTAAAAGGGAAGTTGAACTTTGTCTCCACAGAGGACATCTGTGGTCTAATCCCCAGATGTAGAACAGCGTCTTTGCCATCTCAGAGCAGTCTTCACCACATCACAGCAAGATCATGTTATGTTTGAATACCGATACAGGAAAACCCCAGGCCGTCCGAGACTATCCTTGAAAGAATGTCAGAGAGGTTCAGACATTCCTTCCTTCAGAGACTCACTTTGTCAGCGCATTTACCATGAACACACCATACGACACCTGCACCTTCAGTATCAGAGAAAGAGTGTGTGGAAGTGGTTTGGGCAATCGGACCTGCAGACACACAAGTCCATTGTGCTCACTGATCACGCTGCTGGGTTTTTAACTGACCAAGGTTGCCTTCATGTCTGATCATTTGTGGGCTGTGACGTTACAAGACTTTGATTTCAAGCAAGTGTCCTGAACAGACTGGTGTAAAGTCCCAGCTTCACTGCCACACAGCTACGCCTAGTGTTTTACTTTATGCTTTACTTTGCGTTTTGCTTTTTTAATGTGTGTTTATATTGGTGAGCCACTGTCACCATATGTTCCCAAAATTGATCAGGCTAATACCGAACTGACTCCAACCTTATTTAGGCGGGCCATGGGTGCCAAACCTGTGGTACTGTCCCCCAATCCACACATCTAACCACCAGTGCTACAAACCATTGTTTAGAAGACAATATGGTCAGAAACTATCTCTGCTGTCCAGTCAAAATTTTCAAATCAAATCATGTGTTTCCTTAAATATATTTACTTAAATATATATTAAATATGTTTAATGAAATGCAGTTGAATGCACAGGTGACCCAAGCTCTACATATGGCTGCTTGCTAATTAGCTGTTGTGTGCTGTGTGAAAACCCCCAGGTGCAAGACGAACATCATTGGTCGGCAGTGTGACAGGTGTTCGCCAGGCTTCTACGGCTTTCCCAGGTGCAGGCCATGTGACTGCAGCGCGGCAGGAAGTGAGAAGGACGTCTGTGACTCCGTCACAGGACAGTGCCTCTGCAAGGTGGACCTCTCTATCGTCCCCTGTCCTTTATCCCGCCCCTTTTACCCGTTTAGCCCAATCCCTTCCATTTTGCCCACCCCATTCCCTTTATCCAGCCATCTGCCTTTTGTCTGCTACAGTATCTGAAGAATTGGGTATCCAGTATATCATGCATAAATCATTTTGGCCATATAATATAATAATCCCCAAAGGCCACAGTAAGCCCTGTGCAGGCCTGAATTTAGCGAAGTCTCATGCTAAGGTCAAAGTGTCAACTGTTGTTTTGTCATAACAATCCATACTGCAGTTCCACAACATTCCAGAGGGCTTCATGTTTCCACAGTTCTGCTGAGAACATGCAGCAGAATTCAGCCCTACCTCTCACAGCAGGGACACACTATATCCTGAAGATTATGGATGGGACTTTTATACAGATGCAAGATATTTCTGTATTTGGTTTGATGTCTTCCCGACCACGTCTAACTCCATGAGTGTCTGCTTCGTCTCTGATGCGCCCTGTCCTGCAGGAAAACGTGGAGGGCCATCGGTGTGACCAGTGCCGACTGGGGACGTTCCACCTGGACCCCACCAACCCCAAGGGCTGCACCAAGTGCTTCTGCTTTGGTGCTACAGACAGCTGCCGCAGCTCAGACAAGCGTAGGACTGAGGTAGAGCACACGTGCCTTACAGTCCACGTCCCTGCAGGTTGCTCACGTGGGCGCACGGCATCGCTGAAGCGGCTCGTCGGGGGAAACGTGTAGCTGTCTCAGATCTCAACTGTACATCCTGTGGATTTGTAATGTTTTGTCACTGGTCTAATCCGTGTGCGCTCTTGTGGAATGTGGACCAGATTGTGGACATGAAAGGCTGGGTGCTGCTGAGAGGGGACAGACAGGAAGTGCCTGTGAGCGTGCACCTGGAGCAGGACGTGGTGGAGGCCGACCTCAGCGACATCCCCGACGTTTACCAGGACCTGTACTGGCACGCCCCCCACGCCTACCTGGGTGACAAGGTGAGGCCACTCCCCTCACGCCCCCCCCCCCCCACAACCACCCCTCAACCCAAGAGACCACAGAACAGCACTGCATCTTGTCAGATGAGAAGTGAAAATGAAAAGTGGTCAGATACACAGACAGCATATCCTAACAGAGTAGCTAAGAAAAAAGACTCTAACTTTATTTAACCCCCTGTAGGTAAAACTTGAATGTAAATGCAATCTGACAAATACAGAAAACTGCCTCAGGCTAGCATATATGTTTCAGCATTTCTCTTGTCTTAACCTGTTTGCTCCATCTCTCCTCCAGGTGTCATCGTACGGAGGCCATCTGCGCTACCGCCTGCACACCCAGACGATGCGAGGAGATTCTCTCACTCTGCCCAGTGAGGCCTCGAGGCCGGACATCATTCTCAAGGTTCCCTCGCCCAATCAGCATGCCTCGTCGAACTGCACCAGCGCAGCTGCTGACGGATGTTCCACAGCCTGGTTTACACCAGCGTAAACCCAGTGCCACAACACTGACTTATCATTTCTTTGGGTCTGCAGGGAAACCAGATGACGCTTGTGTACATGGAGAGGGAGTACTCCTTTCCCGAGGACCCTCACGAAGGAGCACTCCATCTAGTGGAGGTAAGAGGAACTACACCTGAAGTGAAACCACAAGCGACTGAACGAAGACTGCCTGTTCTGATTTGTCACGCTCTCTCTTTCTCTTCGTCCGTGTCTCCGCCCTACCGTAGGGGAGCTTCCGGCACGCTCAGACGGGGAACGCTGTGTCGCGGGAGGAGCTGATGATGGTGCTGGTGGCGCTGGAGTCTCTGCAGGTGCGGGCGCTGCACTCCCAGTCTGCCCAGTCCGTGGAGCTGCACAGCGCAGTGCTGGAGTACGCAGGGCACCCGCCCACCGGACGCCACGCCAGCAGCGTGGAGTTCTGCATGTGCCCGGCCAGCTACCAGGGCGACTCCTGCCAGGTAGGCCACGCCTCCTACACAGCGCCCTCTGCAGCTCTCTGCGGGGCACTCTCTGAGCAGGACAGTCTGTGAACAGGACACTCTCTGAGCAGGACAGTCTGTGAACAGGACACTCTCTGAGCAGGACAGTCTGTGAACAGGACACTCTCTGAGCAGGACAGTAGAACGATCTGAGTAGAACGATTACAACAAATGACAGAAATGAAGAATGTTTGGGAGGAGCTTATTTAACTGATTATTCATAGCACCACAAGGATGCACCTGCTAACCTCATGCACTCTGATACCTGTCAGCTGCAGTCCTTCAATATTCCTCCGTGCTAAAGCCACGCCCAGTCCTGCTCCTGCAGCAGAGTGCAGGCTTTAAACAGGCCCTATCATAAACGCATACGCAGCACTCACATCTGCTGAGCTCTGCTGCAGAAGTGTATCATGCATAAGCACTCACTGGCTGTGGGTAACAGCTTACCCCTCTCTCTCCCTCTCTCTCCCTCTCTCTCCCTCTCTCCCTCTCTCTCTCTCGCTCCCTCTCTCCTTCTCTTTCCCTATCTCTCCCTCTCTCCCTCTCTCTCCAGCAATGTGCTCCAGGCTACTACAGAGACACTAAGGGGCTCTTCCTGGGCAAGTGTGTGCCGTGTAACTGCAACAGCCACTCGGATCAGTGCCTGGACGGATCTGGCATATGTGTGGTGAGCTGTGTGTTCTGATGCATGATGCACAGCACAGATGTCATCACATAGGGCCCCTCTGACTGGTGTGGCCATGTTCTCACCTCCACGCTTGCAGAACTGTCGCCATAACACAGCTGGAGACCACTGTGAGAAGTGCCTGGGTGGTTACCATGGAAACAGCGTGGTGGCCGGCCATGCCGTGTCCTGCACCAGCTGCCCCTGCCCACTGCAGGTGGCGTCCAACAAGTCAGTGCCCTCACACACACACACACACCTCTCTCCCATTCCACTATCTATCGTTCTTCTTCACCCTGAGAGAGCCTTGTTCAAAGTTTTGACTTGTTTGTAGCTGCTGCCAGACTCATCACCTCCTCCCCTTACTCCTCCCCCTCCTCATTACCCCTCCCCCTCCCCTCCTTTTACTCCTCCCCCTCCTCATTACTCCTCCTCCTCCCCTTACTCCTCCCCCTCCTCGTTACCCCTCCCCCTCCCCTCCTTTTACTCCTCCCCCTCCTCATTACTCCTCCTCCTCCCCTTACTCCTCCCCCTCCTCATTACTCCTCCTCGTCCCCTTACTCCTCCCCCTCCTCCTTACTCCTTCCCCTCCCCTTTCTCCTACTCTCCTCAGCTTCGCCGTTGGCTGTGTGGAGAAACCCAACCACATGCAGTGTCTGTGCATGCCAGGCTATGCCGGACCCAAGTGTGAGAGGTGAGAGGTTAGCCCGTTCCGTGACATACCCCTCCACTGGCGTACCCTTCCATTGTTGTACCCCTCCACTGACATACCCCTCCACTGACATACCCCTCCACCCTTCCATTGTTGTACCCCTCCACTGACATACCCCTCCACTACCCCTCCACTGACATACCCCTCCACTGACATACCCCTCCACTGGCGTACCCTTCCATTGTTGTACCCCTCCACTGGCGTACCCTTCCATTGTTGTACCCCTCCACTGACATACCCCTCCACTGGCATACCCTTCCACTGGTGTACCCCTCCACTGGCGTACCCCTCCACTGGTGTACCCCTCCACTGGCGTACCCCTCCACTGGTGTACCCCTCCACTGGCCTAACCCTCCACTGACCCCCTCACGTCCGGCTCGTTTGGGGTCGTTCCTCCACAGCCAGGCATGGCTCCTAACCTCCCCCCCCTCTGCAGATGTGCCCCGGGCTTCTACGGCAACCCCCTGGTGATCGGCAGCACGTGTCAACCTTGCGACTGCAGCGGCAACTCGGACCCCAACCTGCTGTTCAGCGAGTGCCACCCGGTGACAGGCCAGTGCCAGGGCTGCATGCCGGGCACGGCGGGGCCGCACTGCGAGTCCTGCGCCCCTGGTTTCTACGGCGATGCCCTCGTCACCAAGAACTGCACCAGTAAGAGCCACTGACACTCGTCCCACAATCCAGAGATAACGGAGAGATAATCCAGAGATAATGGATAGCATCCTGACTCATGTTTGTGGCAATTTTTGAAGAGTGTCTCTGTTTCTTTGGGGAAAACTTCATTACCCAGGGTGCAACTGTTCCCCGTGCGGCACAGCCTCGTGTGACCCTCACACGGGTCGGTGTCACTGTAAACCCGGAGTGACTGGTGCCCACTGTGACCACTGTGAGGTATCACGCTGTCCTTCTTTTTGTGGTTTGGGGCTTTTGCACTTGTCTTTTGGCGTTTCATTAAGGCTCCCTTGTTTCTTGCTCAGCATGGCATGTTTGGTTTCGAGTCGTGCGACGGTTGTCGTCCGTGTGAGTGTGACGCGGCAGCGGCGCTGGTCCAGCCGTGCGACCCGGTCTCCGGCTCCTGTAGCTGTCAGCACGGCGTGAACGGGCCCAACTGCCGACACTGCACTCCGGGATTCTGGGACTATAGTGCTAATGGCTGCAAGAGTAAAGCACCAAACCATACACACACACACACACACACACACACACACACACACACATACCCAGACACACACTCATACACATAACACACACACACGAGTACACATGTGCACATACACACACCCCATTTTAGCATTTGTGGACCCATTCTTACTTATGTTTATTGTGTGTGTGTCCAGGATGTGACTGTAAGAGAGGGCGTTGTGATCCACGCACTGGTGAATGTCACTGTCCAGAGGGTCTGACGGGGAGGCAGTGTGATCACTGTGCTGATGTGTACAGTGTGCCTGTCACTAGAGGAGCAGACATCCACTGTGAACGTCAGTACACACACATACATGCGCACATATGCATACATGCACACACACATGCGTGTGCACACCTACATGCATGCGCGCGTTCACATATGCACACACACACACACACACACATCACATGTATGTAGCATCACATATTCGGCTTTCTTCATCTCCATATTTTTTACCATGTACTTAAACTGCACACAGTAGGTGCTGTGAAGTGAAATGTCTCGGTGCTTCATGCGTGTGTGCAGGGTGTGACGGATGTGTGATTGTGCTGCTGAATGATCTGGACACACTGGACCAAACCATCCAGTCTGTGGATGTGCAGCTGAGGAACGTCAGTGCCAGCACACTCGTGTGGGCACAGCTGAACAACCTTAACGCTTCTATAGCCAATGTGACTGTGAGTCTCTCTCACATACAGGCATTTATTTGCATGCTGTACTCCATACGAGGTTTATGTAACAAATAGAGCTTAGACATACACATACACACATCATACACACACATACGTGTGCACACAGTTATATGCAAGGGAGCGCCCGAACAGAATCCAACCTGGCCGAACTCTTTTTCCCAGAATTCCATACTGAACTACAACAGCACCCTGGATGGTAGCTGGCAGCAGTTGGACTTGCTGGAGAGAGAGCTGGAGACCATCACGTCTGACGTCTCTGAGCTGGAGGAGAAGGTGAGGAGCAGGACCTAAGGGCTTTGCCCTTACCCAGCATGCAGTGGGCCCTCACACACCCCAGAGTACATCTAAAGACTGACCGCCATCCATGCAACCACTTACGCTTCATGAAAGAAACGGCCCTGACCAATGTACTTATGACCTGATCTCTGCATTTGTGTGTGTGTGTGTGTGTGTGTGTGCGTGTGTGTGTGTGCGTGTGTGTGTCATCCAGGCCTCGGTGACGATGACAAAGGGAAACCAGCTGATGAACAGCACCATCTCCACGCGGCAGAGGGCGCAGGACCTGCTGCAGTTTGTCAACAACAGCTTAAGAGATATAGAAGGTTGGAGCACTTCAGAATCACACCCACCCTGAATCACCCTGAGTCAGCCCTTCAGGGGCCATGGCGCTCTGTACGGCCTGCCTGAGTGTGTGTGTGTGTGTGTGTGCAGAGCTGCTAGAGCAGGTGAGAAGGGCGATGCAGAACAGCTCGCAGGACATAGACCAGGAGACTTTTGCACAGGCAGTGGCGGAGGTGGCGGTCATGCTGAGGGACATGCGTGTCAGGACCAGCACACCCCAGAGCAGGCTGGCCCAGGCAGAGCTGGCCCAGGCCCAGCAGCGTGAGTGGGGCCCTGGGGTAGGGGGGAGTGGGGCTCTGGGTAGGGGGGAATGGGGCCCTTGGGTGGGGGCGGGAGTGGGGCCCTGGGGTGGGGGGGGAGGGCCACTGGCCCTGGAGGCCTCCACCTTCTGTGTGGGACTGGGACTGCACATAGATAAGGTTTTAACCACTGTTTCTTTTGCTGTTTCTCTCTCTGTCTCTCTTTTTGTCTCTTTCTCTCTCTCTCTCTGCCTCTCTTCACCTCTCTTTCTTTCCCCACCTCTCTGTAGTGGTGGAGCGGGTGGAGGCAGAGATGGCTAACCGGACAGCTGATAACAAGGCTAAGGTGCAGTCCATCCGGGACAAACTGCAGAAGATGCAACAGCAGCTTATGGACCTGAGGGACGCGCTGAACGAGGCCGTGAGCAAGGTAGCCCTCGCTACAGAGAAGAACAACATGAACCAGGAGCTCCTGGAGCAGAACCAGGTACACACACAAACACACACGCTGACATGCGCACACACCAGGATGTCAACCCACACACACATCCACATAACGGGTCTCTCTGTTTTCACTATAATATCCCTCTTTAGCAAAAAGTGAGAGACCTGAGGTCAAAGCAGAAGGACGTGGAAGACATGGTGCAGATGGCTGAAGATGACATCACGCAGGTCAATGACATGCTGCCCGTGCTGCAGGACTACATAGAGGTACTCCCCCCTCCACACACACACACCATGACTCCATACACACCAGCATGACTCCACACCCACCAGCCCAGCATGACTCCACACACACCAGCACACACACACCATGACTCTTCACACACCACCTCAACTTCACACACACAACATCACAACTTCACACACACCACAACAACACACACACTATCACAACTTCACACACACACCACACACTTGACTACGGCCAAGTTGAATCTATCTACTGTATATAGCATGTTTCACAACACAGTCATCACAGAACAGCTTTACAAATGTTTGGGTCCAGCCTGCCGCTGTTGGAGTTTATTTATTAACTTTACAGATCATCCATTACTGTCATCTAATTTTGATTAAATACACACATAGACCAATTTCCCTGCATCTGATAAGAAAAATATATTTCTCTGTTTAGCAATATTATGTATAGAAAAGGCAGTTTTAGTAACATTTGACACATACATGAATCAATTGTCAATAATGTTTTTAGAACACCCCAAGAACTAACCACACACACACTGACTCCACACAGACATACCAACAGTACACACAAATTACTAAGACTGATGTGCTTCTGTTTGTTATCTCTCTTTCTCTCTCTCTCTCTAGGACTACGAGCGTCTGGCCGCCCAGCTGGACGGTGCGCGCCAGCCTCTGGTTGAGAAGGTCCACAAGTTTGCTTCCTCAGGTTCTAAGAGTCCTCTGGTGGAGGCGGCTGAGAAGCACGCTGAACTGCTCCACCAGCTGGCTAGGAACCTATCCAGGTGCCTGTGTGACCCTGCTGGCTCACGATGGTATCCCACGATGCACTGTGACCAGCACCATCACTGTGGTTTGCTCTCCTGTGTTTCAACAGCCTCATTGCCGACACCAACCAGGATGGCTTCATCCAGAGGGCGCTGAACGCGTCGCGGGCGTACACCAACATCGTGGACAGCATGCGGGAAGCCGACGCCGCGGCCCGGGAGGCAAACGCGACAGCTTTGGAAGCCCTGCAGGTAAACCCCACAGACCCAAACACAGGGTTCTGTACGCGCATCCCCCTGTCAGGAGAGCCAGAGGAACCGCCCGCGTGCTCCACTGGGTCGGCCCGACGCCTTCCTGCTTTTGCCAGGTCATGCGGCGTCACCGTGCCGTTCTTTAGCCTCACCGTCGGCGTTCTTCACGTGCGGCTCGTGTTTTGCGACAGGCCGTCCAGGGTCAGAACCTTTCACAGCAGGCCCAAGCCCTGAAGAACGGGAGCGCAGAGCTGAAGGACAAGGCAGAGGGTTTGCAGCAGGACCTGGATGAAGGTACGATCGCAACAACATGCTTGGGCCGATCTGACAGATCATTATCCTGGGATGAGTTGTCAGGGGGACAGGAACAGCCCCCAAAGGTGGGGTTTGAGCAGGGACAGATTGTCTTACATACTTCCAGGCTCCAGGGATGGGCTGATGTGATCTTGGATACCAGATTCTCTGACAACACCACAAAAGCTATTTGGGCTGATCCAGCTGAAACAGGAGTTGATGGGGATGAAGGCTCCATTTTGGAGCTTCACTGTGCAGTCATGAGTCCTAAGTGGTTGTGCTTTGACCCCCCCCCCCCTGCTTGGATGGGGACAGGACTGAAGCTGCAGCTGCAGGACGTGGAGAGGCGCCTGCGTAACGCGACGGCCAAGAAGGACGAGCTGCTGAAGGACCTGGTCGCTGCGCAGAGCTACCTGAACTTCAGCCAAGGTCAGGCCTCCGCCACCAATACTGCTGCGGAACGCTCGGAGCAGTGGTTGTGTGTGCTCACGTGTGTGTGTGTGTGTGTGTAGGGAACACATCAAAGGAGCTGGAGGCAGCTAAGAGTGCGGTGGAGGAGGCCAACAGCACGGCGGCCAGCGTGCTGGAGACACTGGCCCCTATGAAGGAGCAGCTGGAGGAGTGGAAGAGGCTCTACGGCTCCTCCAACACCACCAACAAGGAGCTGAGTGACGCGCTCAGGCAGGCCAACAAGTCAGGTGAGCGCGCGCGCGCGTGTGTGTGTGTGTGTGTGCAGATTCATGTCTTATATACGTATAGTTATACACAATTAAATATGTGTATACCCCTATCACTATTACTTGGAACTCTTCTCATTGTGTGTGTGTGTGTGTGTGTGTGTGTGTGTGTGTGTGTGTGTGTGTGCTAAATGCAGTGGGGGCTCTCAGTGAGACTATTCCTATGCTGATGAGGAGTCTGGACAGCTTGCAGAACCACTCCATCTCCATGCCCAACATCTCAGAAAGTATCCTGCGAATCCGCGAGCTCATCGCAGAGGCCCGCAAGACAGCCAGCAAGGTAGTGATCTGACCTTTAACCCCGTTAATCAGTTTAACCAACTTAACTTAACTACCTTAAGCTTAACAAGTTTAACCTCTTAACAATCTTAACCAGGCTTCTGCCTTTCCACGTGTGTTGAACCCGAGGATGCTGATGTGAGAAGAATATATAAAGAATATCAAGAATCACTAACTCATGATTCTCTTTCCCAATACTTCCCCTCCCTTTCTCTCTCTCACTGCTCTCTCCCTCTCCCTCTCTCCCCCTCTCTCTCCCTCTCTCTCTCACTCACTCTCTCTCTATCTCCCTATCACTCTCTCTCTCCCTCTCTCTTTCACTCCCTATCTATCTCTCTCTCTCTCTCTCTCTCTCTCTCTCTCTCTCTCTCCCCTTCTCCCTCTCTCACTGTCAGGTGAGCGTGCCGATGAAGTTTAATGGCAGCTCCTCGGTGAAGGTGCGCACTCCCAGCAACCTGAATGACCTGGCCAGCTACACCTCCTTTAAGTTCCACATCCTGCTGCCCTCTGGGACCACCACACGCAGGCGCCGGCAGACGACCCCCCCCACCACCCAGTTCGTCTTCTACCTAGGCAACAAGAACGTAGGTCTCCTCCGTACAGAGCGCGCTCCAGCTAGTCGGTGTGACGGTGTGGGCAAGAAGCCCTAACCTCACTGGCATTTACCTAGTGTGTGTGTGTGTGTGTGTGTGTGTGTGTGTGTGTGTGTGTGTGTGTGTGTGTGTGCGCGCTGCAGTCCAGTAAGGAGTTCATGGGGATGGTTCTGGAGGGAGCACGTCTTCGCTGGCTCTTTAACATCGGAGATCAGATCGCCCAGGATGTGATGAAGGAGGACATGCGTGCAAATATCTTCCACAGCCTCTTCCTGGAGAGGTGAGGTATCCCTCCACACACCATCACCACCATCTTCAACAGCAGCAGCAATAACAGCCGTGTGTGTGTGTGTGTGTGTGTGTGTGTAGGATACTGCAGTATGGGCAGATGTCAATTACAGTAAATGAGAAAACTGTTAAGCAGAACGTAACAGCAGAAGGAGACCACGGCCTGCTAAACCTCCCCACTGAGGAGACGGTCTTCTATGTTGGGGGCTATCCCAGCAACTTCATGGTATGTGTGTGTGTGTGTGTGTTTGTGTGTGTGTGTGAATGTGTCTTCTGTGTGCTGACTGTGGTTGTAGCCCAGTGACTGTATTCTCTCTGCTCTTCTGTGTGCTGACTGTGGTTGTAGCCCTGTGACTGTGTTCTCTCTGCTCTTCTGTGTGCTGACTGTGGTTGTAGCCCTGTGACTTGTAGCCCTGTGACTGTGTGTAGCCCTGTCTGTGTTCTCTCTGCTCTTCTGTGTGCTGACTGTGGTTTGTGACTGTGTTCTCTCTGCCCTGTGACTGTGTTCTCTCTCTGCTCTTCTGTGTGCTGACTGTGGTTGTAGCCCTGTGACTGTGTTCTCTCTGCTCTTCTGTGTGCTGACTGTGGTTGTAGCCCTGTGACTGTGACTGTGGTTGTAGCCCTGTGACTGTGTTCTCTCTGCTCTTCTGTGTGCTGACTGTGGTTGTAGCCCTGTGACTGTGTTCTCTCTGCTCTTCTGTGTGCTGACTGTGGTTGTAGCCCTGTGACTGTGTTCTCTCTGCTCTTCTGTGTGCTGACTGTGGTTGTAGCCCTGTGCTCTCTCTGCTCTGCTCACTGTCTCGTCACTGTTTCCCAGCCTCCTCCTGATATGCAGCTGCCCAACTTCCAGGGCTGCATTGAACTCGAGAGTTTGAATGAGGAGGTGATCAGCCTCTATAACTTTGAGCTGTCCATCGACCTAAACACCACAGCAGATGTGCCGTGTCCTCGGTGAGAGCACTTACACACACGAGTAGTTATAGATCCTTTCTTTACTTTCCTGAAAATAAGTGATAAGCTGTTAAATTAACTTCATTTTCTCTATTTGGGCTGTAATAGGTGTTTACATTTTACATATCAGAAAGCTGGTGTCTCATGTAGTCAAAGTGCCTTCTGGGTAATAAAAATGTGTGTGTGAACTAGATCCAAGCCAGAGCTGACTCAGCAGTGGGTTGATGATGCAGCATATTTCGATGGGACGGGCTATGCTGAAATCACCCCTAACGAGATGTGTGGGACGGCACGCTTTGAGCAGGACGTCAAGCTCGTCTCCCAGGATGGAATTCTGCTCCTGCTCCGCAACGAGGTCAGAGAGCAGCTCCCCGTATGAAACGAACGGCAACCCTTTACGATCAGCCCTAATTAGTCGAGCATGAGACAAAAGAAGCTTGCAAAATCGATCTCACATGAGATCAGTGTGAAAAAGGCATGCCCACTGCAGGTCACAGCAAGGTCACATGACCCTTCTCACCTCCCCCCACAGACCAAGTTTGTGTGTGTGGCCGTGCTCAAAGGCCGCCTCAGGCTCTTCTATGACTTCAACGGGACTTTGGTTGAGGAGAAAGAGACCAACCAAGAAGACAAGCTGTTCGTCAGCGACGGCACTGCCAAAGACGTGAGTCCTGTGTTCACACGCATCACAACGTCCACACGTCACAATGTCCACATGTCATTGTCCATATGTCACAGTGTCCACATGTCAGTGTCCATACATCACAGTGTCCACATGTCATTGTCCATATGTCAGAGTGTCCACACATCAGTGTCCACGTCAGGATCTATACATCACAGTGCCTGCACATCACAGCATCTACATGTCACAGCGTCTACGTGTCACAGCGTCCGTCATAACCATAACCACATAACCATGACTTGGTCTTAAAAGAGCAGTCGACCACTCCTTCCCTTGGGGTTGAGTAAACTTTCAAGTACCCTTCAGATAAAAAGTCTGAAGCAAGAAAGTGTGACAAGACATCATTTTTGTCAAGATAGAAACATTTCAACAAACCCTTTTTCTTTGTTTTTGCTTAAATTCCACATTCATCAAAATGTCCTTTCCTGACCGCCGGACACATACTAGGTGTCCTTTGCTGAAGCGTCAGCCAATGGCAAGGCCCTTCAGACGTTCTCCTTAGCAGTCCTTTATGAAGACGCGTTTCTCACTGAGTGGAGAGAGCAGTGCCACCTTTACACTGCTGTGCTTTGTACGTTTTGGATCCTGATCCTTACATGGTAAAGAACTCTCCAGTCTGGAGATTCCCAGACTTTGGGCTTAGTTGTGGAAAAAAACCCCACACATACCAAAGAAAGGAGCACCAAAACTGTTGGTTGTTTGAAATCAGCAACAGCTTCAGTGACGGGATCAAAAACAGATTCTTAGTAACACTGGAAAGCTATAAGGTTGTTATAGACAGGCCTCTCCTGTCTACAATGCATAAATAATATAATAATATTGCTCTCAGCACTCAAGCCTGACTGCTAATGTCCTGCTAACTGTGATGGGCTGTAGTGATGAGCGTTTGTGTCGTCTCTGTGAAGGTGGAGGTCATTATTCTCTCCACGCGGGGACTAATGCTGTTGAGGAGGGAGCGGTCAGTGTTGTACCAGGTTTCCTACCCCACAATGCCCTGTTTCACAGGGAACTACTTCCTGGGTGGTGTCCCCGAGGACCAAATGCCTGAGAGGTGAGTGCCAAGACAGACCCGCCACGTCCCCCAGCGTTACTTTCGTTACACCAAGGGCAGAGGCTGTATATCCCTGTATAGGCCTGTTTTTATTGCAGTGGTGTTCATCTCAGGCGAGGTTCAGCCACAGATAAGCCTGCACTAGTGTTCTTACTGGCTACTATGAGACTGCGTAGTTAGAGGCCACATTGGAATTACACCTGTAATATTGTAGTATGTAGTATAATTGTGTGTGTGTGTGTGTGTGTGTGTGTGTATGCAGCCTGAAGCCTTTGTTTCCTAAGCAGGGCTCTATAAAGGGTTGTGTTAGGAGCATTAAGGCCATGAACAGCTACATAGACCTGAAAAGCATGAAGACCTCAGGGGTCAGCTATGGATGTCCCAGCGACCTGCTGGTGAGAACTCACCACATACACAGATACACATGCACACACACACACTTCAGGGCTCAGCTATTGATGTCCCATCGACCTGCTGGTGAGAGCTCACCATACACACATACACACATGCAAACACTCACAATTATACTACATACTACAATATTACAGGTGTAATTGCAGTTTACACCTTCAGAGGTCAAGTATGCCTGTCCCAGTGACCTGCTAGTGAGTGCTCATGCCACACACACACACACACACACTTCTGAGGTCAGCTATGGCTGTCCCACCAGCCTGGTGAGAGAGCTTGCTACACACACAAACACACTTCAGCTGTCCCAGCGACCTGCTAGTGAGGGTTCACTACACAAATACACACACACACACACACACACACTTCAGAGGTCGGCTATGGATGTCCAAGCGACTATACACACACACACAAACACACACATATTTCAGGGATCAGCTACATAAGCTAGTCATTGTGCCATGTGTTTGGATTGATCTGGTATCAGGTCCCCCAGGTTGGTAAATTCACACCCAAGACCATGAAGAGCTGTGACTGATACTCTACTTCCCGCTGTACATTCCAGGTGGCCCGAGAGGCCCATTTCACAGGGAACAGTTACCTGGATCTGAGGCTGGAAAACCTTCCAGACATCACTGATGCTTTCTATGCAGGCCTGGGCTTCCGGACGGGCCAGAAGAATGGACTCCTACTTCACCACCAAGCGTCGGTACGGCCCCTGCACAACTCCACCTGCACCTTACATTTCCATTAGCTAGTGTGTGTGTGTGTGTGTGTGAAAGAGAGTGTGGTTTTACTGTGTGGATTCATTTCTAAGCAGACTTTCTTAAGGGAGAAAGTGTGGTTATTTTTTTCAGGCTAGGTTGAACCTACTGGTAGGATTTGGTTGAAGATTATGAGCAATGCATGTTTAATACAAGTGCTTGTGTAAATGTGTATATCGTATATTGTGTATATTCCCCACAGAGTGGCGAGTGTCGGGTGTTCTTGAAGGAAGGCAAAGTGGTAGTAACAGCTGGCCGTATGCAGGTCCAAACTCAGAAGAACTACAATGACGAAAGCAGTCACTACGTGGTCTTCTACAGCAATGGAAACGGGTACAGCAAAGAGCACCTCCCCGAGCACGGGCCCTCACCAGCCTTTATACGGGCCCTGCCGGCCTTTATACAGGCCCTCACCTGCCTTTAGAAGGGGCCTCACCAGCCTTTATACGGGCCCTCACCAGCCTTTATACGGGCCCTCACCAGCCTTTATATGGGCCCTCACCAGCCTTTATACAGGCCCTCACCAGCCTTTATAAGGGCCCTCACCAGCCTTTATATGGGCCCTCACCAGCCTTTATACGGGCCCTCACCAGCCTTTATACGGGCCCTCACCAGCCTTTATACAGGCCCTCACCAGCCTTTATAAGGGCCCTCACCAGCCTTTATATGGGCCCTCACCAGCCTTTATACAGGCCGTCACCAGCCTTTATACAGGCTGTCACCAGCCTTTATAAGGGCCCTCACCAGCCTTTATACGGGCCCTCACCAGCCTTTATACGGGCACTTAAATGCCAGTGGTTTTGTGCACATGTACGTGTGATTAATGGCACCCTGTGGTCTTCACCTGTGTGTGCAGACTGCGTGTGTACGTGGACGACGAGCTGGAGACCAGCGGTACCACTGAACTGACAGACACAAGCCAGGCAGGCCTACAGCTGGGGGAGATCTATCTGGGTGGGACACCTGTCTCTGGGGACATCTCCAACCTCACCGGCTGCCTAAACAACCTTTTCATCAACAGGTAAGAGCGAAGCAGACAGGCAGACAGAGGGAGAGGTCATTTATGATCCTTTTTTCAGTTTCCAGTCTTGCTAAATTGTGCGTCACCTTCAGGACTACCTTAAGCCCGGTGGTGGTGGACCTGATCTCAGCCAGTGAGAATATCAACGTTCCACTGGAGTGTCCTGCTCCAGAGAAGCCCAGGCAGATACGGGCCTCCCCACGCAGCAGAACCAAGGTAGGCAGAGAGCAGGGCCTGGTTGGACAGCTGCCTGCATCACTTTTCCCAGGTAGAACTGTGAAACTGTGTGTGTGTGTGTGTGTAGGGGAAGCAGAAGAGGCCCAAGGCCAAGTCAAGAGCTCGCTGGGCCCGTGGGTCCTGCCGCGGGGAGACGTCCTCCCAGGAGGCCGGCGCCTTCCACTTCAGTGGCTCCCACAGCTACATGAGTTTCGATTCGGTGCCGGCCGACTTCAGTGTGACGTGCGTGCTCCTCCCACTTTCCCCCTGTGACCACACCCACTTACATTGTGACACAAACCGAGCCGTGATCCGTCTTCTCTGTCTCCATGCTCAGGCCCCACGTCGCCATGGCCGTGCGCCTCAACTCGTCCGGCGGCCTGGTCTTCTACGCAGCGGCGAGGCGGGGCGGGGCGACCGTGGCGCTCTCCGTGTCCAAGGGCCGCCTGAGGTTGCTGGTCACCGGGGGGAAGAGGGCGGCGAGCATCGTCACCAGCACCAGCTACGACGACGGCCGCTGGCACACGGTGAGGACGCGTCTGTGGGCGGAGAGCTGGGTGGCCCAGCCCGCATCAAGAAAAGGAAGAATGACCTTTGTGACCTTTGTACCCTGCCTATCTCGTCGTCTAGGTGTTTGTGAAGTTGGAAAGGAGTAAGGTCAGTCTTATCATAGATGGCCTAAACACCCAGAGCAAGAAGGTCTCCTTCCCTGGGGAGAAAAATCTTCTGGCCGGCCCCGTCTACATCGGTGGCCTTCCGCCCAAACACAGAGCAGCACAGGTGAGTTTGCGCACCAGCATGTCACAGGGAAATGGCGACACTTCTGTACGCCCACTCACCTCTTCACCTCTGCATTTCTGTCTCTGCCTCCAGCCGGGCTTTGTGGGCTGTATCAGGGATCTGAAGCTGAATGAGGATCTGCTAAGCCCCTCCCACAGTGTGGGGGTGGTGCCCTGTTACCTGGAGCCCCTGCAGCTGGGCGTCTACTTCTCCAGCAGTGGAGGTCTCATAGCCATCGGTGAGCTCCTGACACTCTGGGCAAACCTGTTTCTTATTCAGTTTGAACAGCTAAAAAATTTTGTAGTCAAATAACTGAAATCCCAGGTATCCCCATGGATTAAAATTCTCCACCACTATGATGGATGTGATGGACATTTTGTTTTTTTAGTGATGGTTCCATGTTCTAGTCCATAATTTAATGTCTGTATTATACAATAAGGTCTAGTTTAGTATCTTGAAGCCCTAAGTGGAAAGTTACCCAAGGTAACCGGACGAGAGTTGTGCTACTTCTGACCAGTGGCCGAGCTCGACTCTAATGTGTGGGGAGGCCAGAGGGTGACCAGACCCATGTTAGGGCTCTAATGTGTGGGGAGGCCAGAGGGTGACCAGACCCATGTTAGGACTCTAATGTGTGGGGAGGCCAGAGGGTGACCAGACCCATGTTAGGGCTCTAATGTGTGGGGAGGCCAGAGGGTGACCAGACCCATGTTAGGACTCTAATGTGTGGGGAGGCCAGAGGGTGACCAGACCCATGTTAGGGGTCCACAGACTACAAAAATGAATATTCAAGAAACAATTGCAATCAGTAAATGTTGTTTTCATGAAGATCTTAAGCACACATGGGATAAGAATTTAAATTAGCAGTTTATTAACTGCACCTAGCATGTTAGGACTCTAATGTGTGGGGAGGCCAGAGGGTGACCAGACCCATGTTAGGACTCTAATGTGTGGGGAGGCAAGAGGGTGACCAGACCCATGTTAGGGCTCTAATGTGTGGGGAGGCCAGAGGGTGACCAGACCCATGTTAGGGGTCCACAGACTACAAAAATGAATATTCAAGAAACAATTGCAATCAGTAAATGTTGTTTTCATGAAGATCTTAAGCACACATGGGATAAGAATTTAAATTAGCAGTTTATTAACTGCACCTAGCAGTCAACAGGCACTACAAAATTCACACAGGCAGGTCTCAGTATCGAACCACAGGGAGGTTCAGTTATGACCGTTGTCGAGGCGGTCACTCCAAATGGAACACGTCATTATTAATATGCATATTTCACAATTTACAATAATTCAAAGAAACATTTCAGGGAGCAAAAAAGAACCCATTTCACCCATGGACTGTTTAACTAACATGGACTTTCTGATCCATATCCATTGACACGTTGCTGTGTGGTTCTGATGCAGGTGAGCTGGTGTTGGGTCAGGACGTGAAGGTGGAGCTGGAGGTCCGGCCCGTGTCCGACTCCGGCCTTCTGCTCCACGCCGGAGCCAAGAACCAGCGACTCAGGCTCTACCTCAGTCAGGGACAGGTGAGCCCCTGGCACTGCCTGGGATTTGTAGTCCTGTTGTGCGTGCTAGCGAGAGACTGTGCTGAACTGACGCATGAGCGGGGCTTGTCCTGCCCGCAGGTGACCGTGTTGGTGAACAGCGGGGGCAGGGAGTTCCCAGTAGCCCTCACGCCAGAGGACTCGCTGTGTGATGGGAACTGGCACAGTGTCGTTAGTAAGTACTACCCTTCAACACACAAACACACGCTCTTGTATTGATATCATACTAGGGCTGGTTGCCCTCAAGATCTAAATATGTAAATCATACCGACACCTAAAGCTTCTGCTACCAAAATAAGCAGATGTAATGATGCGCACATGCACGGATGCCACAGCTGTCCGTGGCCATGTGGGAGCTGTTCTCCAAGGTGTTCTTGTGCTCGGCCCATGTGGGAGCTGTTCTCCAAGGTGTTCTTGTGCTCGGCAGTTGAGAAGATGAGTGGTGGGATCAAGCTGAGCGTGGATGCTGCTAGCGAATATGCCGAGGGCCCCAGTCACAGCGGACCGACCAAGGCGGAGACCCTGTATCTAGGCAACGTGCCAGGTACTTGGTTCTACAGGAAGGTTCATGAAACGGACCTGAAATGTGTTTTCATTCAAATTCGTGAAGAGATGTTTAGTCTTTTCACACTCTGGCTAGATATACATAGTAGTGAAGTGCAAAATATGAATATCCAAATCAAAATGCACTAATTGGAAAATTTTATATTTTTTACTGTGATTTTGGGTGGAAAGTTAGCTGCACAAGTAGATGTAGGTAATATCTGAGTCCAATCGAGGTCCTAACTGTTCCGTTTTCGTTTGTAGCGGCGGTGGAAGGACCCAGCCGCCCAACCGATGTGCCTCCCTTCCATGGCTGTGTGCGGAAGCTGGTGGTGGCCGGTGAGCCCGCCATGCTCTCCACACCAGTGCACCTGTCTGGAGCTGTAGGCACTCAGGGATGTCCTGCCATGTAGTCAAGACTACATAACCCACAAACTATATACTACAACCTACAGGTGGTGGGGTTTATCTATACAGTTGTTAATTTAAACAGATATTTATGTTGATTTGTTAAAACAAACATTTGTTTAAAAAAAAGTCCAGTGTGGAATTGTATTTGTATTTGACTGAGTGTAAACCCCACTGATATTGGAGAGCTATTGGAAGTGTAGCAGTGCTGTAAGCTATATCCACATGGACAGGGTGTTACCTATGCTAGGACTGCTCAGTCTTATTAACTTAGCCACATTACCATCAGTATTGCATTACTGATAATACTCCCAACATTACTCCTGTTATAATCCTAATGGAAAAATCAGAACATTACAGGACCATTAATATTTGAAGTTTCTTTTTTTGGAGGAAAGGTTTGGTGTTGTAATGAAGTGCAGAGATGAGCAGGTATACGAACCACCACGACTTCTACAGACTTCCTTTAACTCTAGAAGAATCACTGCAGTTTAAAATAAACAGTTTTCTCACATTTTTAATCAAGTGCCCCAGAAGTATATTTGTATGTTTAATGAAGATAATAAATGTTTCTTTGATACAGCTGCCTGGGTTATTGGTTCCTTGGATTTCAGAGCTGCAGAGAAATGCCTTGAAAATGAGTCAGACCGTGAACAATTTAATTGTGTAACATACTTACAAAACATACAAGCATAGTTATCAGAGCTGCAGGCTTCACCAACACACTCCCAGAGCCCACAGTTCACTAATCCAAACTCATATCCTCGTCATCGTCCTTTTGATCTTTGGCGTCACCAGAATCATCCGTCCTCCCACTGATGCCTTCCATGGCCTTGGCAAACGCCTCCACGTCTGCACACAGAAGGACTGTATGATCTTTCACTCATAAACCGATCCGGAAAGAAACGACGTACCGTGTACGTCACCGTGTGAACCGCAAGCCGGTCTGAGCTGCGCGTGAGCGAGTTACCTCCTTTGTTGGCGGCGTCCACGGCCTCAGAGGGCAGACCAAACTGGTTCATGAGAGCACCGAGCTGTCCTGACGCTAGCGCACTGCTGAACATGCTCATCGCCTGCAGGGACACACACACACACACACACACGCACGCACACACACACACACACTTCAAAACGACTTCTCTAAGTGGTTTCTTTGCTCGAGTGTTCGAGCTGGACCGGCTGGTGTGGCATCACCTGCTGGAACTGTGGGGAGGTGAGCGTGTGCTGGATGTCCTCGCCGCCCTGTGGGGGAGACTCTCCTGTCTCCGGCAGGTACGGGAGGAGTCGCTGCTGCACCTCGGGGTTAGCCAGAATAGGACCCATGATGTCAGGGGTCAACACACTCGCCAGATCCACTGCAGAGAGGTAAAGGTATTAGAAGGCAAAAAGACAAGATATTAGTCCCTACACCGACCTTAGTAATAACAATGTTATTACATAAGCACAACACAATCATTTCCAACTTGCTTATCTTTTGAAAGCAATCAAATATCCCAGTACAGCGGTGCCTGGCGTCTCCTGTCTAATGGCTCCTCCCTGGCTCACCTCCTGGACCCTCTCCTGCCATGGCCGGCACGTTCATGGTGGCCAGGATGCTCTGGAGGTCGCTCAGCTGGATGGGCTGTGTGGGGCTCCCCCCTCCGGTGGGCAGCGAGGGCGTCTGGGACGCTGGCGTGGTGGGGGTGGCGGTGGGGGACCCCGTGGAGGTCGCAGCGGGTGTCACCGGGGTGGTGGGCACCTGGGTGGAGCCGAGATGGGCAGAGCCGGAGGAGGGCGTGGCCGCTGCTGATTGGCTGTGGGAGCTTGGGAAGTACGGGGAAAGACATTTTTACCAAGATGCCAGCGGTATAAATGTTTCGCCTTTTCGTTACATTGACAGCACGTGGCAGACACCCTAATTTAGAACTTATAAATCAATCAACACAGTGTGCGTATTGGCTGGGGCTCCAATCCATGACCCATTGTGTTAGCACCTTTATTTGCTTGTGCTACCAGGTTGTCATATGGAGCTACCCCTGTTATAGATAAGCACTTAAACTGGAGCCTGCCTGGTAAAACAGGCACGGGTGCGGCTAACGCGCAACATAGCAAACCTGGGCGTTGAACTGCTACTAGCCGACGCTCCGCTGCCCAACAGACTGGCCAGTCCTGGACCTGCTAGAGCACCAAGGCCACCTGCAACACACAGGATCCAACAGCCATCCTACACACGTGGGTATTGTCCATTGCTTTGGTTTTTGCTAGATGACAGTGGCACTACCACCCACGGGTCGCTTACCGAGTCCCCCGAGTCCTGTTGGGCCAATCAGCTGCATGAGCTGATTATGGTTCATGTTACCCAGAAGGTTTTGCAGGCCACCCTCTCCTAGGCCGAAGGAAAATAAATCAAAATCCCAGTCGCAAGAAATCACACAATGACGGTTTTAGCTTAACAAACTGATGAACCAACTCCAAATGTTTTGTATACACATACACACACCCCAGTATGAAATTATTATGGCTCAAAGATGAAAACAAAGAATCACGATTTATGCACGTACACACACACACACACACGCTCACACAAGCATTCTGATTCAGAACACGAATCTACAGAATTAGAACACCAGGTATGGTGGTTTTAATCATACAGGGAGGAGGACTGGTGGACAAGTGCAAACCCAGACGCAGACGCAGACGCAGACCCAGACCCAGACCCAGACGCAGACCCAGACCCAGACCCAGACGGAGCTCACAGAGCTGAGCAGTGTCGGGCTCCCCAGCCTCACCTCCCAGTGCGGAGAGCTCATGCCCACTGCTGCTGCCGCTGCCCAGGGCCCCCGGCACGGGCGGGTTGTTCAGGTACTCGTTCACTTTACGGCAGTACTCCTCATCTTTCTCCGTTTTGGGCTCCTTATAACCACAGGGGAGCACCGCAATGTCTCAGTTATTGTTGTCTGCCTTTGTGAACGTGTGTATCTACGAAGCAAAGACGCGCCATGGCATTCACCTGCATCCAGAAGAAGAGGCGTTTAGACCCGGCCTTGAACTTGAGCACGAAGACACGCCCCGTGGTGCACTGGCCGACCCTCTTAAACTCGCAGTCATCAGGGAAAATGATCAGGTCCTGGAAAGACGAGCAGGCACACACGTCATCACACATGACTCGGCAACTCTACTGCAATACGGGGCAGAAAGCCAGCTTCTGAGTGGCCAGAGCAAGGCAACATTAATCATTTGTCAGGCACTTCAAGTTAAGAAGTTCTTCAGCCCTCCGAGTCTGTGTAGAGTTTATCATACATTACTTGTATTCAATGCCAGCATTTTCGATGACACCATATTCCTAACAGAAAAAGCGTCATTATTAATGCACGTTTCTCTGGGGTACAAAAAGGTACTGACATCATCAACATTTCCAGTGGTTCTGTCCTTCCAGCAGAAATGGATGAGAGAGTCATCCGTCTGCTGGATGTACACCGTGCCTTTGCGCTTGTCTGGGGTCACCGTGCTGCCCTTTAGGGACATTTTACCAGCCCGGAACTCGACCAGGTATTTGCTGGGCGAGCTACGTGAGCCTGCCACCAGACTGGGAAAGAGTGCCCCCGATGACATTCTTCTGCCCCGCAGTGTACGCCTGTGAAACACAAAGCATAGAAATGAAACCTGTGCGCACCACTCCATGTGTCATGTTTCCAGTTAGATTTGAGGGCTAAAATGATGTTGGGCCAGGCTAAAATCAGGTTCCACTCATAGGGAGCCACCTGTTCTTTATGATGCATTTGTTATTTCTCTGGCCCATCAATAAGGTATTCAGTACGCCTCTGAAATCCCCCCCTTTAAATCCATTCATGTGCATGCCCACTGCTCAATATGCCATGCTGTGATGACATACATATGCATAGTTGTGATGTATGAGATCACAATGACCAAAATCAAATGCTCCTCACACAAAGAGACTTATTCCCAATTGAAAATATCCTATGTCTAGTCTGTGGTTATTAAACCCTAAAACCTGAGCTGGTATTTCTTCTTTTGATTCATTTGTGTTATATAACAGCATTTCTGTGTTTTAGTTTTCTAATCTAAAATTTCTAATTTTACATTAGAAATGCAGAAGAAAACAATAATCATGTACAAATTGCATACAATTGGAATTACTTTTTACAAAAAGTACAAAAGTAATGCTTTCATTGTATTTTAATATTTTTTCTACACTCACAAAATCAGTAAGGGAAACAATAACCTCTCAAATGTATGATCTTATTCTCGTTTGCTTTATCTATCTCTTTTAAACAAAGTGTGCAGCAAACACGCATCGTGAACACACCCTTTATGAATAAGGAACCAACTTCAGCCGTCGAATAAGGAGCTGCGACTAAGAAACCAGACGAATCGGAAGCTGCGAATAAGTAACCATCTTTAGCGTAGTGTATATTTGCGATAGCCGTTGATTCTATGCATAAATAAGGGCTACGTTTTAATTACATACTTGCTATACCGAAGTTCACCTCTGACCACGTTACTTCGTAGTATTACTTTGTTCCTCGTCATTACTGACAACCTAACATCTTATATATCTTACTGACAAGATATTTGCCAAATATTCCCTAATTATGTCTAATCATATAGGACAAAACTAGTGTTCAATGAACTAAGTTATAATCACAGTACTCACAGGATTTAAATGTCTGGTAAACGTCTTTTTTATTTTGGTGACTTATCTGGATATGTAGGCTATTCCATAGCGCATATCTACATTCAGCAGGGGTTATTTTAATAAGGGGAGTATAATTTTGGTGATGCCAACACAATGCCTGCCGAATTTATACACCCGAATATCATCTGTAGCATCTTTATATGTGTGCAAACGGGGGGAGTCGGATTCTGCCGAGGAGTCGGAATTCGGCACAACACCTGAAAAGCAACATGCAACAAAGCTGAAACAGCTGCGCTAGCTACATTGCTAACTAGCCAGTTGGGTTACTCAGCAGGATTCGCAGGCAATCAAGGTAAGCAAGCTAGCTTTATACATCAATATCTGATTATTTTCCAATCAACCATATAGGATATTACTTAAAATCCCAATGTTTAAAGTGATAAAATATCGCAGAATGACGATGTCACCTTGACATTATTCAGAAATGTAAGAAAATAAAATAAAACGATGGCCCTTAAAGAGTCGCACACTCTTTACAGATGCCCGTTATGCAGCTCGCTGACTGGCGGCTGTGTCTTATTCTCGTCGTTTGTTGCAGAAACGCATGAAACATTCGTGGAAAACTGAATAATGAATAAAGACTAATGCGTGTTCCAGTATCCATACCTGTGTCTTAGGAGCGCCCCTCTCTGACAAAACCCCGCACTGGAGACGTTCAGCGACCGAGCCCGACGGGCAGTGAGGTTCGCAGCGGCCGCGGAGCTTCCGGCCTGCGCGCGGGGCTCTCACCGCCGATTGGATCTTCGGTGCACGCGAGGTTACAAGAACACATAAATGTAGGATTTAAAGCAGGTGCACGCACGCGCTGGACAAATAGAAAATGTTTTGCATGCGGAAGAAAATTTGTAAACGAATCAGACATACATTTTCCTCAGTGTACGTTTTATTTTATTTTCCAAAAGAATCAACAAGTTTTAACTAGCTAAGATATCTATTAGTATAACTCAATAACATCAGAATGGTTGCTTTTCAATTTTAATTGAAATTAAGTCCAAGCACTAATCCCCAACTGAAAATGTTTTAATTTCTCACCGAAAATGTATTTAAATACTATAAAAATAAATCATTGCACAAAATAATAGACCGTGATTACTAAACATGTGCAGCATGTGGAACAGGAATAGAAGCATTTGTACACAAACATGACGTAGTCAAGAGTGATGGTAAAATACTTAGCTTACAAAATGAATCCACACAAAGCCAAATAAAATCTATATTTTAATGTTGTATATTAGTTTTATATTGCTAGTTTTCAAATATTTAAATGTACATTTTAAATTTAGGAACAACTGTAATAATGAAGTAGTGTAATGAACTGTATATGTGTTCATCATACAGCTTGTGAAAATGTGCTGACATTCTTGTTGACATTTACATTTAAATTTCTGCACATAGATGACAGTGGTGAAATATGGTTTGCCAAGCAGACCAACAACAACAGATGACCTTCAGACGTACTCTGACGAATCTTTTAAGACCAGACATAGAATGAGACAAACACGAAACAATAAAAGAATCAAGTATTAGTGACTTGGGTATGTATTAAATTTAGGTTCAGGGTTGTGGGCAAGTGGGGAGGAACACAGCACATTTGGTATAGAATTTATATTTTAAAAAGAAAGGACAAACATATCTAGCATCCCTGTGCTTTGAAAATGCGTCCATTCAAACATTATCGCCTGCACACATCATAGCTAGAGTTTTGCAATTAAAAAAATCCTGAAATGAAGAATCTTGCTTTTGTGTGTCTTGAACACGAGCTAAACAGGACTATGTGTAATTTCTATACATAAACAGACAACTATGGGTGCTTAGGCAAGAGTATCAGCTGGGATTCTGCAGGAAGCAGTCCATAAACTGCCTTTAGAGGCAGGGTCCTCTTTTCTCCAAGACTAGCTTTCACACACATCTATAGTCATATTGTATATTTTACACTTACAGAAGAATAATACACTGGGATGTGAGCTACTTGATGAGTTGCATAGATTTTGCCTGCTTTGACAAGTGCACAGTGTGTACGTCTTCAGAAATTTGGGCATCATGTTAATGGCCATGAATGCAAAGAGTGAGTTGTGTGCTGAACTGGCAGTACCCAGAGGGACAAAATGGACCTGTACCCAAGTGCCATAGACAGGTGGTGAACTGGTCTGACAACCCTGTCACAAACGTTCTCCATGCAGAGAAAACACAATATTAATGCAATTAAGGTAGGACATGAGTAAGAATGTGGTCTACTAACAGACACTGCATGATGGGGCAACGTAGCACAAGTGGTCTTTCTACCATTTTATATGATCCTCAGAGATCTCCCGCCCAGAGAAAGAGCGGTAGCATTGTGAAGAGAATATGCATGGGCATCATTTGTTGAATTGATTAACCCCTTTCTTCCCCTTGGGATCTGTAAGGCATGAAGGCCAATACACTGTACCTATGGTTGAAGATGATGGTATGAATTTATGTAAAGACACACAAACACACGCGCACCAGACAAAGGTTTTCATGATCACAGGTTCATTATTATTAATCAACATGTTTTCATTCGATCTTGAGTGCTGAAATGTGATGTCTGAGACTGCCTGGTGCTATCCAGCATGAAGAGAGACGTTCAACATCTGCTGCTGTTGCTGTGTGTGTGAGAACTCTGGCTAGTGCCCTTTGCTGCTAGCTGCAAGCAACCAGGCTGCTATTCATCCAAGAGATTGTGTGTGTGTGTGTGTGTGTGTACAGATTCAGGCTGAATTGGCCTATAGATTCAGCAGCTGGTCCGGTGGTGATGGGAATGCTCCCAGTGGAATGAGTCAGGCAGACAGGATGTCAGGAGCTCCACGGCAGAGAGAGTGCCATCCTCCGAGACTCACTCTCCGTCCATCTTCTTCTCTACTTTTGCTGTGTGTTTGTGAGAAACAGGCGGGATGAAGTGTTGCTGTGCAGTGATTCCCAGTGCTCCCACACAAAGAAAACCATTTGATAAAGGAGAAAACGGAAAGAAAAAAGAAAAACCCAACCAGAATGACTCAGTGTTGTGCTGCCCTGCTGCCCTCTAAGCCACCAGCATCAGAAAAGCATCACATTCACACGAGGGCTCAAACTCCTGCTCTGCCTACGGGCTGAACTACCAAACCGCTGTGGCACGGTTCTCCACGGTGGGCGAGGAACTGAAGCTTGTCTGGTGTGCAGACGTTCGAGGGGGCAGTGATGGAGAAGCAGCTGGCGGTGCTACAACGGCTGCAGAAGAACACATGATGTGATGCTTGGCAGAAGGGTGCTGGGAGGGCGGGGCCGAGGTAGGAGGCGTGGCCACTCCGGTTTGCTGGCCCACCCCCTCCGTCAGTAGATGTCGGGACAGTCTGTGTATTTCCTATCAAAATAACCTCCAGTGTAGAGCCAGTCCTGTGATCCTGTGTAGGGGTTCATTCCCAGCTCAAACCACCTACAGAAGATCGACACAAAAAACCGAAAGATCAGGAAAGCTCAAGGTGGAAAGACTGAGAATGCTAAACACTTAAAGGACACTACTGGTTTTGTAATGTCAAATTAATCCTTTCACCACCTCATGCTCTCATTAAGGTTTGAACTACCTTACTGCAGACTGTACGCGTGGCCGGAGATCCATTTATTAATGACGGTGTTCATGAGAACAGGTTTTGCATTGAAAGTTTTTAAATCAACACTATTATTCAAGCAAGCGCGTGAATGTTGGTAGCGCGGTTCAAAGGGCAGTGCTCACCTAGTGGCCCACTCCTCGCTGTCCTTGGCCCTCTCTTTACGAGCTGCTCTCTGTTTCTCCTCCAGTCTCTCCTTTTCTTTGCTGGCTTTATCTACACACACACACACACACACACACAGTCATTTTGTCAATGGCATTCCTTTGCTCAAAAAATAAAACCAGGTCTCCGGGCTGCCTTTTAGTCTGTGAACAGCAGATGGCGCTGTACTATTGCTTATGACTCTGGGAGCAGGAAATAGCGTTACCCATGTCGCCCATCTCCATGGCTCTGATGTCAGGCCGTAGGCGGCAGTCCGTCGGGGCCAGAACTGCCTCCATCCCGGGCTCCATCTCGTTCAACGTGATGGCAAAGTTGGTGAAGTTATACATCTGCCAAGGAAATCACAAGATCATTTTATTTAAAAATCAATATTTGTGTTGGTATGGGAGTGTGTGTGTGTGTGTACGTGCAGCGCGCGTGTGTGTATATACCTCTACTGAATTAGGTGGTCTAGATGAAACCCTCCACAGTAGAGTGCTACCAGGGACCACCGCAACGGTTTCCTGTACCTCTGGCATGTCATCTGCATCTTCATTCTCTGCAACTTCTGTCTCTTCCTGCATGTACACACACACACGCTTATTTCATGAGGGCGAATGTTTTCCATAAGAACACCTTCAGAACATGTATACCATTCAAACAATCTAATACATGGCCTTGAGAACTATCAGTATGCCTCCACTGTGACATGAAGGTTGCAGGACAGAGATGCTTCTCCACCCCAGAACTCACTCACGCGTTTCACTAAGCTCACGTTGAGACTAACCCTTGCATTACTTCTCATATTAGAAACTTTAGAAATTTTGATTAAGTATAATTCTGATTATGTACAAAAACACAGACACGACACAGGAACACAGACACGACATTCTACTCAAAACTGCTGCAGTCGTGTTGAAAATGACTTTCAGGAGCTGATGCTGCTTTAGATATGACACACAAACACAGACCGCGTTTCCCTCAGGCCACACAACCTCAGGCCAAGGCTTTCAGATTAGGCCTCCTTCTTAACCAGACAGAGCTCACGTCGTCTGCTCAGGATTCTGCTACAAGTAACCTTTTACCTCTGCTACAAGTAGCATTTACACAAGCATCCTAAAGGGAACAAAAGACATTAACGGAGAAAAACAAAAGAAAGCAACCCACAATCCAACTCGCAAACCTCAGCAGAAGCCTCCGAAAGCAGCGCCACATCACCGGAACAAAGGAAATGCCTGAGCACTCTCTGCGTAACACAGCGGATCAAAGTCTCCCGTTAGGGACGCGTCCTGCTGCCACAGCGTCCTGCTGCCACAGCGTCCTGCTGCCACAGCGTCCTGCTGCCACACTGTCCTGCTGCCACAGCGTCCAGCTGCCACAGCGTCCAGCTGCCACAGCGTCCAGCTGCCACAGCGTCCTGCTGCCACAGCGTCCTGCTGCCACACTGTCCTGCTGCCACAGCGTCCTGCTGCCACACTGTCCTGCTGCCACAGCGTCCTGCTGCCACACTGTCCTGCTGCCACACTGTCCTGCTGCCACAGCGTCCTGCTGCCACAGCGTCCTGCTGCCACACTGTCCTGCTGCCACAGCGTCCTGCTATGACCAGATTCCAACCCGAAACACCTCCGATTTACTCGCAGGAATCAAGCGCGCGACAGCCACGTCCTGAACAGGTAGACGCACGCGTGCTGCTCCGTCGTCAGCAGCAGCTGTGAAAACGGCGAACAGCGTCTACGTCTTCTCACCTCGTCGTCCTGATATATTTTTTTGTTGTTGTTGTTGATGCCGGTAACGAGTGCAAAACATCAGCAGAGTCTCTGGGCCATTTTAGAGGACAGATGTGTCCACATTACAGATAGAGGTCACTTGCAATTATGAATGTGAAGACAAGTCAAATCTGACGTGAGCAAATGATCTAAATTGAACAAGTCCTTGTAAATGTCAACACAGGCTGAAAGTCATCTAGAAAGAGAAGTGATCGTCTGTTCATTTATTCCTCTGAAGAAGGACCAACTTTGCCATCACCAACTTCCCGCCGACTAGTAATGCGATCGTGTGTAAAACAGCTGCGTACACAGCACTGAAGATCAGATGGAGTCCTTACAGCTCAAGGCTGAGCACACGGTTCCTCAGTCGCTGCCCATCCTGGAGGTGCCCCTCCACCTGGGAGGACACCGCGGCTATTCTGCACTGCCTTTTTACTAACTGCTATTATTTTAGTGAAAATCCATCATCTCTCAAGCGAGTGAGCGAGTTCGTCCTGCCTGAGTAGCTACCGAGTCGTTGTTTGCTCTGCTCTGACTGGAGTGACACTGGCCGCACGTGGAGAAGCTGCGTTCTAGAACTTGGGCGTTGGCGTTTCAGGCGCTCGCACGCAGCCCAGTCGTGGTTTCTTTTGCCTGTGCAAACATGTCAAACCAACCCAGAACCCCCTAAATGGACCCCAAAACAAACTGGACTCGGTCCACCTCCTGAGGGGCTCAGTTTGGTTCCTTGGTGTTTTCTTTAGTGGGCCGTTCAGTTCACATGAAGTGTCATCCTTGGGCCATTCTGTGTTTTATAAAGCAAACGTCAAGGCGTAGCAAACATCTTCGTCTTTAAAGGCTCGAAAACAAGAGCCACACGTGGGACTATTGCAGACCTTACAATGTTATGCAGCAAAACATACCAGCCACATTACTAACGTATTTCATGTTAGTGGTTTTGCTCTAGCATCTCATGTGCTTCATGAAATAAAAGCAGCATGAAAAACGGCCCTCCTGAACACACTACCCATAATTCAATTTTAAAACGAGGAGGTCTGAGTACTAAAGTTGTGTGTAAATAGCATGTGGTCTTGAGATCTCATCACAGCTAAAGAGGATCAGAAAGAGAACTCTGCCCTATATAAAGTTCATGTTCAGGAAAGACTGGTTCCCTTTCTGGTTCACTCGAACAAAGTTCGGTTAATTTCTAAAGGACTCCAGGTGAGTGTGGGGTGGCGGGCGTGGGGGTGGTGGGTGTGGCGGGTGTGGTGGGCGTGTGGGGTGGGGGGTGCGGAGTGGTGTGGGTGGCGGGCATGGTGTGGCGGCAGGGGTAGTGGGCGCGGGCCTTGGGGCCTGCCCTTCTGTTCCTGCTCACCGCTTTCTGTTTCCTGGGGTCAGCCACGCCCTTCCTGTCGTTCCTGCGATGGGACTCGTACGCCTGCGGGTCCACACTCCACATGCACTCCGTCCACTTGCCGTAGATCACACAGAGCTTCTTCTTACTGCCGCGGACACACACAAACACAAGAGAGAGAGAAAGAACATTCAGTGAGACAGATGAGACATTTATCGCCTTAAGGGCAAATACAAATGTAAATACAACCAATACTGACTAGAATGGCCACTCCTATTCAGAGCCATGCTCTGTGCCTTTACATCTAGCAACTGTATTGGTAGCAGACTCAGAAATGAACAACTTATTTACACATGAGCAGACATGCACTATAAGACACCCCTGGGGATAGCAGAGAAACTCACTGCATTTTATGGACAGAATTAACTGCTGTTTTCCTAATCCAGTACTTAAATGAAATGCCCGGGTCTTACAGCGGCGGGCAGCTGTTTACAGCACTTAATGCCGCTGCAGTGGTGTTAGCACCGATCATTATGGGACAGAATGACCAATAGTAAAACACTTCAGGATCAACATGAAGTCCAGTACCATGGTAGGGATTAAGGGTGAAGGGTTAGAGGTCAAGGGGGCGTGCTCCTGTACCTCACCTGGGAGAGCAGGTAAGAGCAAGGGACCGCGGACACCACGGTCATGGGACTGATGGGACAAGAGTGCCTGGCGTAGGCTGAGAATGCAGAGGGGACTCACCACTTGTCCTGGATGTATCCCTCCACCCTGTGTAGCTCCTTCCCAAATATGCCGCAGGGTTTGAAGCTCAGCACACACTTATCTCCAGTGCTGGGCACAGAGCCAGACACAGCAAACATCAGATGGCATTAGGCCTATATTACAACTCTTGCTTCTTATCTTTCCTGTGAAAACATCACACTCAAGGTTTGGAGAATTATGCATATTACTATATGGGTTTATATGGTTGACACCAGAACAAAAATCAGCTGCCTTTGTGTGTACTTTAAACATCCATCATCCGTACTAACTCCTGTTAGCACACTGGTATATTACAGCTTCCACAAATACATTCAGTCGATTCATCTTTATTTCTAGGATACCTGTGGTTGATTATCTCTACAGTGCCATATTGCTCAATCCACAATTTGCCCACAATTACATTGTGTACACAGCAGAGAGGGTTTGTCCATGTGTATGCCTCTTTGTGCCTGGAATTCACACACACACACGCACGCACGCACGCACAGACAGACACGTTAGCATATAATCACCTGGGTTACCCAGCAACCACAGAACCATTCAGTCTGACATCACATAACTGTTATCTTGACTCAAAAGCATTCGAAATGCTCCGAAAAAGCATATCCCCCCGACACACATGCATGCGCACACAGATTCTGCACGTAGTTAGACGTCCACCGTCCACTAACCACACTACACGCACAGAACATGACTCACTTGAGGAGTTCTAACGTGATGGTTCCTTTGGGTTCAGCTTCTACGCTCTTGCCCCAGAACTTGAGCTTGGGGTATATAGAGCCATGGAACACGAAGTCTTGGGCCAGACCCTCAGCGTGGAACGCACTGATGGGCGGGTGGTGACTCACCTGCTCAGACACCAGCCTGAAGCCCTGATCCTCCCTGAGACAGACGGACAGAGACCAAATCAGAAAGAAGAAGAAGAAACAAGGAAGGAAGACGTATTGCATCTGTTGAATTTCCTTACAGATTCCTACGCCACTGAGAACCTACACCCAGAAATGTCAAAATAACATTGTTTAATCAAGGAAGGAACCTGTTGCAGCTTAATGTGAAGCAAAAAAGTGGCTACATTAAGAAGCCAGAAGACCATGGCTAGAGTAGATGAACAGATCTAATTTCACACACTAACCTTAGGCCAGTTAAACTGTAAATGTTTTTAAACACCAGCCAAGTGGGGACTTCATCTGAATGTGCTTATGCTCAACACGAACGTTCTGCTTGTTAAGGCTCTGCGTTTACCGTACTAGCTCGTAGGTCTCTCCTAAGAGAGGGTTGAACGGCTTTCCAGTTCGGTCCCACTGAGAGGCCACAGCGGACACAGCAAAGGCAGCTACTGCCTGTGGGACAAAAAGAGAGGGAGAGAGAAAGAGATAGAAAGAGAGAGACAAAGAGGGGGGGGACGAGAGGCGGTGTCAGCACAGACTAGTAATGCATACAAACAGCCATGGCTTCATATGGCCAGGATGGTGTGTGCAGGTTGTAGAGAAGCCATCCTATCCTCCATAAGCAGAATCTACATCTCCCAGATGAATCAGGACTTCATGATTGTAGGGTCTGCAGGTTTTAGCGTAAAAGATACCGCCATGCATGTGTATTTAAAGGCGTTTGTGACAGCACAAGCATGTGTGCTACAGCCCCCCCTACAGGTGTGACACGGCTGTGCGGGCAGGTCCGCCCAAGCCCACCTGCATCCTCTTTAAGGAGTCGGTCTGTGTGCAGGCTTTGTGCAGGAGGTACGTGTGCTCCATGTACTCGCTGATTCTCTGCAGGAAGCTCAGCGGCTCGTTGAAGACGATGGGCATAGTGATCTTAGACAGCTCCTGTGCCACACACACACACACACACGACAGGGGGTCACGACCATGATGATGGAGCAGCATACCAAGCGAGGAAAAAGCCGGTCAGTCCGGCGGCCTCACCAGCCCGATGCATTTCTTCAGGATGCCCCACACACTGAAGTTGTTTCGTGAGAACATGGGGGCAGGAAGGGCCGACCTGAGGGGCGGAGTCAGCACAGCATTAGCGGGGGAGGGGGCACATCTGTAACCTTGTGCCGCAGACCACTAGAGTGTTTTAGACAGACAGACAGATGGAGCGAGAGATGGTGAATGGAGGAATCTAGCTGTACCTGCGCTTCTTGATTCCGTTCTCCTGCGGTATGGTGCCATTGTTGTCTTCTGTGCTGTCACCCACTATAGCGTCTTTAAAGCTGGCCTCTGAGGTGCCTTCACATGACTCGTCTGAGTCCAAGCCTGTCATGCAAACATCCAAAAGCAAATGAGCCCGACCACACTCACAGAAAGATGAACACACATACCTGCAACTATGACATACACACCCACAGAATTACACAGAAGTACAGTCACACGTTCAGAATGGACCCAAAAGACTGACACGCATGTCAACAGGACTCATTCACTCATTCTTTATCTTTTGCACACATAAAACAGATATGCACAGATATAAACATTAACATCACATCACATCAACAGACATACATGCCTGCAAATATGAGATGTACACTAAGAGAACACATACTAATTATATCATTTGATTTGTTGCCATCTCTCTCACACATGCAAAAGTGCATTAACACGCATGTTCACACGCGTGTTCACACTCACGCTCACACAAACACTCTAAAAGAAATATTCTGGGAGTCGGGACAGAGGCTAATTACAGCTGAAAGTCCCGCAGTGCTCAATCAGGACCTTTAGAGGGCTCACAGAGGCTCGCTATGGATTACGAGACTATTTACAATATCAGTCAGGGACAAATCAACCCCCACCCTCTACGCTACCAAAGGAAGAATGCCCTAATTGGCATCTCGTAGTATCCCACGTATCCCAGCAACCAGGCTTAGGCCTCTAAACACTTCAGCTGAGACCTAAAAGCACCAAATCCGCAGCGGCGCTGACTACACAAAGGGAAACATTCACCGCGTCCTCTCAATCTTTCGCTTCTGAGAGTCACCCGACTGCCACAGCAAGCTCGTCAACATTACCGACCCGCCGTCTTATTCATTATTCATCCATCATCTTTTTGATCTGGTCTCGTCTGGCTGCGCGCGGACGTGGCGGGGGCCGCCTGCATTATTAACGCCGTGGGCGGAGGTAAGACGACACCGAGAGGCCCAGCTATTGTCCTTCGCCGTCTATGATAAACAGACGCTAAATAGACGGGGTGGAAAGGGGCTACGCTGGCGGAGCAGGAGAACACAGAGCCACTGAGGGCACAGAAATAGGACGAGAAAGTTCTGCTTGACTTGAATGAAGGCCGCCTCTGTTTTGGCAGTGGTGTGCTCCCTGGCCGTATTGTAGGTCTGTCTTGCTTTTGTGAGCTAATGCTTATCGTTTTGGGGATTTGGAAAGAACATCACCATATTTCTACCTAGTTAGACTAGTTACTCGTTAAACCAATTTAGCAGTTCTGCTGGACCAGTCCTCCTCTTCATGGCTTCCTGCCTGTGACCATCTGTTGGCGTGTAGAAAGGCACCAGCCACTAGGAGTTTCTGTTGGATGTTTCTCACCTGTGACGGCATCATAGAACTCGTCCTCATTGTTCATTGTAGAGTGGGGGCCAGAGAGGTGCCACTAGAACATGGTGCCTGGCCGGAGCTGGACCGGCACCTCCAACTGTAGTTATACCTGTGTACACAGACAGGATGCTCAGTGTTAATATACAGAGACACAGGCTCACCACTACGTCGCAAGCACAATCATGCACAGCACAAGGGCAAAGGTGAATGGCAAATGGAGCACAGGAGGCTTTTGCGCTCGGAATCGCGGATTAAATCTCCCGTTTAAACGTGGCCCATCGAGCGCCATTTTCGTGTGTCTTACGCTATTTCTGCTCCCCCAAACATCCTTTTTACTGTTGCCATGGCCACACCCTGCACTCACACAGGTATGCAAGAACACGCTTAATGCAGCAGTGAACTTTGGACCCCATTTCCAGCCAGCAGAGAACCTGCCTACAGCCGATGGGCAGATAAGTCAACATGAGCAAAGAACAGAGGCAGCAGCGCACCACACCTGTGAGTACAGGACAGCTCCCCTTAATCAAACCCTCAGGGGGCTTCTGCTGAGGCAAACAAGCAACACGAAAGGGTGGGGATCACATTAGGCGCAACCTATTTAATTAATGCTTCTTATTACTAGGCCTAATTCATCCCAAGTTTATTTATTATATTTTTTTTTAGCATGGAAACATTAAGACGATCGTTGACTGTAAAATGATTACATGTCTGATGGGGGCTTGTTTCCTGTTTTAAGCAAAACATAAAGTCACTGGTGAGTCTACAATCAAGAGAACAACAAAAAGAATTAAGTCATGAAACTGAATGTAAACAAAGTAATACTGTTCTATATGTAATGGGTGGACCAATAACAACTGCTGAATGAAGAAATGTAACATCAGCCTGTGTCCATCATTTAAATCTTCACTGGAGCACTGAACAGACAAGTACAGCAAGTGAAGTGGACAACAACTTCTAATGCTTCTAATGACAAACCCATGAGAGACAGCAACGCAAACATGAGGCTAACGCAATTCAACTCATCACATTCAGTAAGCCTCAAGAGAAGTGTTGCAAAATGCCCTCGTTCGGTTTGTACCTGAGGCCCACAGGCTCTTGGCAAGGCTAAGTGAGCTCTGCAGTACAGTAGGTCTATACGCTAGGCTAAGTGAGCTCTGCAGTACAGTAGGTCTATACGCTAGGCTAAGTGAGCTCTGCAGTACAGTAGCGCTAGGCTATGTGAGCTCTGCAGTACAGTAGGTCTATACGCTAGGCTATGTGAGCTCTGCAGTACAGTAGGTCTATACGCTAGGCTATGTGAGCTCTGCAGTACAGTAGGTCTATACGCTAGGCTATGTGAGCTCTGCAGTACAGTAGGTCTATACGCTAGGCTATGTGAGCTCTGCAGTACAGTAGGTCTATACGCTAGGCTATGTGAGCTCTGCAGTACAGTAGGTCTATACGCTAGGCTATGTGAGCTCTGCAGTACAGTAGGTCTACACACTAGGCTAAGGTGTGCCCTAATACACAGTAGATAAAGGCCTTGAGTCAGAGCAAATAAAACGTTTACTATGCAAAGACAGATTAGAACAACATATTAGCATGGCTGTTTCATGATAAGCTTTATCTAGCATTTTCTTATATGCTGGAAGGTGGAATGCTACATAGGGCATTGGCATGAACCATCTGCCTCATGGTCCAGTCCCTCATGAAGTAAAACATTACTAGACAAATTACTATGCTACATATTAGGACAACAATCACTGACATAAGATAAAATGCATATGGTGCCTCAGTAAAGGGCAAAGAGACAGCAAAATCACTACTCATGTCAACAGCATGAGAGCAAAGTCTAGAGAGTAGTATTAAAGCCCGTCAACCATGGCAAAACACCTTTATCCCAGTAAGCTGAGTCAGGCCCATGTAACCCCACTGGATCCACTGATTCTGAGGAGCCCAAGTGCAGATGCTGCTATAGAAGAAACACCCCCTCTCCCCCCTCCCCCCCACACGGCACACTGCAGCTACCCCTTCCACAGCCGTCCTGTCCCGTCTGCAGCAGGACCTTATGGGCAACAGCGGCGCAACAGCAGAACACGTGTAAAAGAGGATGTGGTGACGACTCTCTCCACATCCACATTCTCCAGATCTATTACGGCTGCGGAACTTTTGTGGAGTGCTTAATAGCACTTAATTACCGTACCAGAGCAATTAGGTAACAACCTACACTGTTTATATTGTGAAAGCGACGCGTAAAATAAACTTGGAATATACACAATAGCAGCGTAAATAACAATGGTGTAAATGGCGGTCGGTGGGGGCAGGAGCAGTGGGGGCAGGAGCAGTGGGGGCAGGAGCAGTGGGGGCAGGAGCAGTGGGGGCAGGAGCAGTGGGGGCAGGAGCGGTTTTGTCTGCGGGGTCTCGGTGTGAACAATGTTTTGAACACAGCCTGTTCAGCAGTGACAGGTGACTTAGATGAACCGTGCAAAGATCACAAAGGACTACCTAGCACAGCCAGCAGACTGGGGTGAAACAGGCCCCAATGAAATGTTTGCATTTGAAAATGCAGTTATCCCGTAGGCTATCTGGACTGTTTGAAATATAACAGCCCACGCAAATAACTTTTATTTTTAATTATTTGAAATAACTTCTCAGATAAATCCATTTCATGTGATGTTCTTTTCTGACAGTCGTCTTTGAAGTGCAATTCTTGATCAGCGGTTCCAGAATGTGTTCTGTTCAAATGGTATGAAATATGAACAGATATATGAACAGGAAATATGAACATGCTTGATGATTCAGCCCTAGTTCAGACTAGACATGCTATGCTATACCAGGGGATACGCTGAACTTCACAGCTTTCATAACAAGTTTTGCATTTGTCACAAATATTGCAACATTCAAATATCCTGCTTAATTTCAATCACAAGATGCATTCTGTTCTTGAGCCAGACGACACCAAATTAAATCAGTGACAAGTCCCAGAACCACGCTTCACAAGAAGAAAGGTGTCAAAACTAACTGCTGATTATCTGTACTCTTGTTTGAAATGATTAGTGACTATGTGCAAAGGTTGAACACTGTTACAGCCAACAACATTAGGCTGTTCACTGTATTATGGAACTGTTGAAGCACCTTGAACTTATCGCAGCAGTACAAGCAGGCTGATTAACAGCAGGAACAGTTGCTAAGCACTGGTTAAGACTAAATTATGTTAAAATGATTGCAGAACCTTTAATGAAAGATGATTCTGCAGTGCATTTCCAAGGGTTTAGGAGGATCAACTGATGGAGGAAGAGCATAATCAATTACTAAGAGGCTTAACACCTATGGCAGAAATCCATTATCCTGAATGGCCTGTGTGTTACACCCTCACTGGGCAACAGGCAAACAAAACTGAATGTGCCAGCTTGCTTGTACGTTCACTTGCACAGAAGAAAAGAGCCAACTTAGTGAATGACCTGCCAAGAAGACTGGCTGTGGAGAAGATTCAGGAGCCTCCTATCCCTGAACTCTTGTGAACACATTGGAAAATCTATTGAACCAATGGCACAGACATCAAACATCATCAAAACCTTAATAGCTGTTACAAAATAATTCAAATACTTCAGATGCCATTTGGCCTTTTTTTCTTTCAAAATATACCAAATGTAACAAAATGTTCAAAGACGAATGATTTCAATATTGGGTCAAAAATGGCAGACACAGAGTCTGAACCTCCATGGTGACGACAGCACCTGCTACTTTCACCATTGGCCATTAGATTTGTCAAATGAAACGTGGCAGAGCTGTGACTGAAGTACACTTCCTCTTTTACCACAAATGGACATTCAAGCTCAATGGTGTAATTAATCTAGGACATGTCATAGCTAAACGTCTAATCAGAGAGGGCAATTATGGTGTGCCTTTGTATGCAAGAGAATGACTTAAACAAAGACCATTATAATGGGTGATAAACTGGTTCAGTCTTTGTTTTATTCTCTTGCTTTGGAGAGGTTGACTACCTTGCTTTACGACCTCTGAAATAAAGAGCAAGTTAAGGAAAATTAAGGGCTTATGGGCAATTAGGGCTCAGGTCCTAAATGTCACTCATATTAGTGAACACATACCAGGCATTTTACTTAAAAAGTAAAAGTTTGGCATTCGCTGGTGAACTACATGTATGAACAACAACAGTGAGACAAATAAATAGGTAATAGGTCATAATAGAGAAAACCAGTTAGGAACAAAGGTCAAGCCTGCACTGCACTGTACAACCTCTCCAGGCAAATGAAGTGAAGTCGAGTGAAAAACACCACTGCCTCAAAGTCCCAGATGGACACCTGCTCACGCAGTAGCACCACACTGTAGTTTCAAATGCACTCAAAGTCCCAGGAGGACACCTGCTCACGCAGTAGCACCACACTGTAGTTTCAAATGCACTCAAAGTCCCAGGAGGACACCTGCTCACGCAGTAGCACCACACTGTAGTTTCAAATGTACTCAAAGTCCCAGATGGACACCTGCTCACGCAGTAGCACCACACTGTAGTTTCAAATGCACTCAAAGTCCCAGGAGGACACTTGCTCACGCAGTAGCACCACACTGTAGTTTCAAATGTACTGTGCCATCACCCAGATCAAGCTTGCGAGAGGTATGTGCACAACACCTGACATGGCACAGAATGAATCAGCAGGGAAAGTCAAAATAGATCAGGACACTAACAAAAAACATGATCCCAATCACCTTTCACTGGTGTTCACACACACACATATTAATAGTGATACACCATAGCTCCTAACAGGAATGTGTGCTGATGCTTACCACATTTAAACTAACTCCTCCACTAACAATTCCACATATAACTGTGTCCCAGAAGTGCAAATTTAAAACAGTAAGAAAAGCTGTTAGAAAACAGCAGGTCATAACTTTTTTTCCACATTACTGAGTCTTCATCATTCCACCTGACACTGCTTTTAGTTTACAAACGTGTCAAATCAACAATAACAATTAACAAATAGATTGTTGTAAGTAATGCAAACCTGTTAAAGACAAAAACATTCTCAAAATCTAGCACTATGTAAACATTTTCATGCTTTGCTTTTAAGTGAATATTATGCCATTCACACACTTAATTCTACAAAGCTGATTCTGCAAATTTACACTTTGTAAAACATTTACAAATGCGAATAAATTATGTGCGAATAAATTATGTATGTATTTATTCAGACATTCTATAATGTAGAGATAATGCAGGTCTTAATGCTTTGCAACTTTACCTGCAAAGATTTTATCCGCATAACTGTAACCTTCTGGTCGTCTGTTCTGCATACCATTAATTTGTGGCTACAAATTAATATCTGTTTAACAATGGTGACCGCGTACAATGCGGAAAAGACGGCCTTTTAGGCAGTACAATGAAAAAACTCTTAATAGCGGCCTTTGTTAACTTTAAAAAACTTATTAAGAGGGCTTGTTTTTCATTTTAAAATAGGGCATACAAATAAGACTCGAGGAATCAAGGAATAGTGACAGCTCGTTAATTCCGCACTACTGGTTTGTCTACGCATTCACCCCATTAATCCCGAATAACACCGACCGGCAGCAATTAAAACCACTAAAACTTTCCATTTGTGTCTGTAAAATGTGTTTGAAAAGACTAAATTATGGTGGTCACATTTACATCCAGCTTAATGTTACCACAGTTGTGCTAACTAGATGCCTAGCGTTAGCTAACAAGCAGCAGTATAAACACCATAAGGCGGTTAGCTAGCTAGCCCAGAGTCTGCTCAAGTCACTGAGCCTGCAAAGCAAGGACAGCTAACAGTATCTTCAAACTTACGAGCTACAGCAAGACGCGGGCTACATGCTCGGCTCCAGCGGAGTCCTTCTTTAGTTTATCCTCAAGTAAAGGCTGAATACAGATACTAAAGGAGAGCAGCAAGTAAACCGCCTGCTAGCTAGCTTGCTAAAAGCTAGTTAGGTTAACTTACTAGCCAATTAGCAAGCTAACTTGCAAAGTAAACGTCAAAATCAGACTGCAGTTCTTGAGAAGCTTATGCTCAGAAAAAGTATCGTGTTCAATAAAAGTATTTAGTTCATTCTAATAAAGTTAAACGTGGAAGTATATAGGTATTTCCCTACCTGTGGTGATCTGTGTCCTACAGATTGACGTCTCGTTCAAACTGAAGGCTGAGCCCGACTGCTAGCTGAGCGATCTGACACAGAGACGGAAGCGACTGTCATGGGCGACTTGAGTGACACGTGCGTCGTCCAATCGGATTTAGGGGATTTTGTCGCCTGACACCATTTCAGACTACGTCATTAAAACAATTCGCGTTGTAATGGCCCAACGTTGCTACTCCGTAGGCAAAAACATATACGTATATGGCAGAATACTGTATCTACAAAATAAAGGAGCTTTGTATAAATGACTCTACTTCGGTGCTTTATCTGGTTCTGATAAGGTCGACTCAGATTGTTAGCACAAGCAGAGTTTTGTATGTTACTCATATTTACAGACTGGAGTACAGACTGGAGAAAGGGATTAAAGCAGCAAAGCACAGATACTCTGAACAGCTGAAAAGCCACATTGCTGCTAATGGCCCATCTTCAGCCTGGACAGCCCTGGAGCAGATCACCAATCACAAGGTGAGAAAGACCCCACTCCTGATTAACGACCGCCCGGCTCACCAATCCGACCTGAATGAATTCTACTGCAGATTTGAGCCATCAAAGGACAATCTTCAGGCTGTCTGCCCCATTCAGTCAACCTCCCCCCCCCCCTGGCTCTCTCACCTCTGCCCCCTGCACACTTCTCCATCAATCTGGAAGATGTTCAAAGGCTCTTCAGTAGACAGAAGGTGAGGAAAGCTCCAGGGCCTGACTCAGTCTCTCCATCCACCCTAAAGCACTGCAGTAACCAGTTAGCACCAGTCTTCACCAAGATCTTCAACAGATCACTGGAACTCTGCTCTGTCCCCCGCCTGTTTCAAAACCTCCACCATCATTCCAATTCCCAAGAAATCCACCATCTCCGGACTTAATGACTACAGACCAGTAGCCCTGACTTCCATAGTCATGAAGGTCTTTGAACGCTTGGTCCTATCCCACCTGAAAGCCATTACAGGCCCTCTGCTAGACCCTCTGCAGTTCGCATACAGAGCTAACAGATCTGTCGAGGATGCAGTTAACTTGGCCCTGCACGTCACGCTGCAGCATCTCGACAGTCCTGGAACCTACGCTAGAGTTCTGTTTGTGGACTTCAGCTCGGCATTTAACACAGTGATGCCGCAGGCTCCTGGGAACCAAGCTGTCCCAGCTGTCAGTGCCAGATTCCATGTGCAGGTGGATTGTGGACTTTCTAACAGACAGGAGACAGCAGGTGCGGCTAGGAAAACACTCATCGGACCTCCGGACCCTCAGCACTGGAGTGCCGCAAGGCTGCGTGCTCTCACCCCTACTCTTCAGTCTCTACACCAACGACTGTGTCTCCAGGGAACCAACTGTGAAGATCCTAAAGTTTGCTGACGATCTCACTGTGGTAGGCCTCATAACTAATGGTGATGAGTCTGCCTACAGACAGGAAGTCGAACAGTTGGTCTCCTGGTGCAGCAGCAACCACCTGCTGCTCAACACACAGAAGACTGTAGAGATGGAGGTTGACTTCAGACGCAGCCCCCACTACCTTCCCCCCTCAGCATCAATGGCTCTGCAGTTTCCACTGTGGAATCACTCAAGTTCCTGGGTACCATCATATCCAAGGACCTGAAGTGGGAGAGGAACACGGTCTCCATAGCAAAGAAAGCCCAGCAAAGAATTTTCTTCTTGAGACAGCTGAAGAAATTCAACCTGCCACAGTCTCTGATGATCCAGTTCTACAGAGCCATCATCGAATCCATCTTCACATCCTCGATCACCATCTGGTTTGGTTCCTCCACCTCACAGGAACGAGCCAAACTGCAGCGCATCATCAGGACAGCAGAGAGGATCATCGGATGTAACCTGCCAACGCTTCAGGACATCTACACCAGCAGGGTGAGGAAGCGTGCTGGCAAAATCAGAGCTGACCCCTCTCATCCTGGACATCACATCTTCGAGACCCTCCCCTCTGGTAAAAGACTCAGGTCCATCAGAACCAGCACAACACGACATGCCAACAGCTTCTTCCCCAGAGCTGTAGCTCTCCTCAACAACAGTGCTCACCACAGTGACATCCTGCACCTCAACTGAACTGTATTTCTGACTGCTAACCTCAATATGCACAGAACTCACTGCACTGACCAACACTGCTGCCCACTTTCTGTATAGTAAGTTATTGTAAGTTATTGTAATAGTAAATTGTAAATAATATCTACAGCCACTTATTCACATATACATAATATTCATATATATATATATACATATAGATAACAAATACACACAGGCTCTTATACATACCCAATACATATTTATTGTATCTCATATTTCTACTGTGTTATTGTAACAGTCTTGTGTGCTTGTGTATGTCATACATGTGAGCTCTCACCAAGAAAAGTTCCTCGTATGTGCAACATACTTGGCGAAATAAAAGTGATTCTGATTCTGATTCTGATTTTATTTTTAATTTTTAGAACAACTTTTCCCCAAGTAATGGATATTATAAATGTGGTGGGTCACTGACACTACACAGCAATGCCACTATTCAAGGGAGGCAAAGAACTCACCTCCCACACATGCAGTATTCTCCAGTGCATTAACATGCGCTCCGCTCAGGTGCAGCAAACAGTTCAGCTTTATTCCGGATGAGCTGCTACAACACACAGTGGCAAGAGACAGAGGGACTACTGCGTTTCTTTGCCCCCCATATACTGACAACACAAGGCACTGCTGGGATTGCAGTAGCAAACAATTATGTGAACCTAAGTATCCTCAGGAGAATTTCACTTTATTGAGCAGCTCTGCTATGAAGCTTCCAGGCTTTTCTCTCTGAAATTAATGCGTGAACTTTTACACACCACCAATGTTACAGTTTCCTGCTCCCCGATATCTTTAACACTAATAACTAAACAATAGGGTGCATTGCACATATTCTCACATTATTGACAAGTCTGAATTTGGAGTTAACTTGTTTTCAGACATACATTTTATTTCAGTCACTTGATCGTTATAAAAAACATTCAAGTGATTGAAAGTAATGAATCTGCATTATTAATGGTGGAGAGGTTTGGCCTGCGTTTATGATCCGCCTCATCAATAATGGAGTTAGGTGTCACTGATACAGTTCTCTGTTCTCAGTACTTCATCTAAACCTGTGTGCAGCATACTAAGACCTGCACTGACCCCAGCTCTAATAAGAAGTTACGCATAAATATTTTAAAAAAGAGATTAGAGAAAGAAAGAGAGAGAGAGAGATGGACAGAAAGAGTGGGTGAGTGAGAGAGACAGAGAGAGGGTTGAAAAGAGAGGATTATATATAGTTTGGAAACTTTGTGTTCTCCGTTTTTCTTTCTGAGATTTGATGTTGTCACTCTATTGGAGCCACGCCTCCTGCTTCGGAGTCACAGTCCCACATGCTCCTATCAGTACGTATTTCTTCAGCTTCTTGTATTCCTTCCTTTCGTTGTTTCCATTGAGATTGCCACATCCATTAAAACAGCTGATTTCTACATCTAGTCTATGATCATGATGTATGATTAGCTTGCTGACCAGTCTGCATCAGCGTCTTTTGCCTGGTGTTATGTGACACACCCCTGCCTCTGTTGCCCTGATATAAAAATATAAAAGAGGTAGAAAGACCAAGACATCATAGGTGGCCTTAAGCATTGATGTCACATCAGCAATCAAGATATTGCACAAACCAACAGACTCCTCAGCCTACTCTCTCTTCTGAGTTCTTCCCAAGACCCTAATCAGATTTAGAGTACAAAGTGTTCTTTGAGCTCTGATTGGTCCTCCGAGCTTTTTTTTTTGTGTTTAAAGCGCCTTTACAGAAGGGGAGAAACAAATTTGTCATAGCATCCTTCAGGCCACTAGTCCGTAATTATCACTGTGGTTGATGAGGCATCGCTCCAAAAATCTGGAGTTATGGAAATCTAGAGAGCTGGGTCTCGAGAAACACAGGGGGAGCAGAAGGAGGCCTTTCTTCCATCGTTACACACACCAATTACACCCACTGGCTCTCCACAGCACAGCTTTGTTCCCTGCTCACAGACAAGGCCCAATTCTGACCTTTCTTTGCTCCAAGTCAAATACTCCTTCACATAAAGCTTTGTCATTTTGTATTATAAACAAACACAATGGAAGGATTCCAAAAAAGACTATGAAATCCAAGCAAAGATTTTATAATATTTTACAAATAACAGAAAGCTATACCTTTTTTTGGCTACAGAAAGTAAATGTAGCAATGCTTCATAGAATTAGTTTCAGCTCCTGTATGACTGAATCACCGCAGTCTCGCACCTATAAAATTCTATGAACAGATGCTCTTGAAGCATTTTGTTCTCTAAGTTGTGCTTTCTGCAAAAACCACTAGATGGCGAGAGAGTGTTGTTTATCTCTACTTGTTTTCTTCCAGTGCCTGTTTGAGAGCTTGTTTTGGCACGCGAGCCAGGAGTGCTTATCACGAACCTTGCAAGTAGGAAAATTTCTATATCCTGATATTTCTTTGTAAATAGTAATTACTTGCAGATTATTTGTGTTATAAAAATGCATCATTCTGTAATTCTCTTTGAGTTGAATGTATGTATGAAATGTGCCATACAAATAAATATTTTTATTATAGTATTATTATTATCATGTTTAACAGACTTTTTAAAATTCAAAACAGTTTAGAAGTATCTAATTACAGGATTTAAAAATGTTGAAGTACATCTACAACATGTTTTTAAAGACATTTAAATCATTTTCAGGCAAACAACATGTGTGGCACACCATGCACACAACAACATAGGCTAATTCAAAGAATCTATCCAGACCATGCAGACACACCAGAGCCCCTGTTCATTACAGTCTCCCTCTCTACCATCACCATAGGAGCCAGCAAGTTGAGCTGCAGGCATTTGAACCTCTCTAGGGGCAGTTTTAGGGCAGCAGGACGCTGCTCTATCTCTGCTATTTTCACAATCATTTAGGCAAATGAAATAAAAGCCCCTTTTCACAAATTATTATGCACACCATAAGAGCATAAACTATGTGTATATTACTGAACCTTTAAGATGATTACTCTACTTATTAATCAGGTTTACAAATGCAGTACTTCACAGAGAGGACACTGAACATAATGTACATGTGATATGTGATCTACAACAATGACCATATAACAATGTACATGTGATCTAAAATGACCATATAATTACATGCATGTGATCTGCAATTACCATATAATAAATGTACATGTGACAATAAAAGACCATATAACAGTGTCCATGTAGCCTACAATGACCACAATCCCATGTACATGTGATGTGTGAAAAATAAGATGCTCACAGCATTTGTACTTGCCTCAGTGTCATTGCCAAGAATGCTTTTATTAGCATAGTGCTAATATATCCACTTTAGCATATACACTTTATTTGTTTGTTTGATATAATAACTGCTTTCCCTACTACTGAAACTACTAATGAACTCATCCTGTCACAAAGACCCAGATCTTCATGTCAGTATGAGGCACTGAAAAGAAATGTAAAGGTTCTTCTGAACCACCATGAGAACTTGTGATATTCCCCGACCATAACAAAAACACACTGAACATTGAAATCCGTACATTTCTTACTTGAATATCAGACTTTTCAGAAGAGAATTTTGCAATGCAGAAAAATTATGACCGAACTGGCTTGGATGTGGATGACCTAATAGTTTCCCATTCAGCATAAACTGATATGTACAAAGACATTGCTAACATATTCACTGCATTGACCTTCGCTCGTGAGCCAGAATTCAAAATTCGTGCTCCCTTTCCTTCAGAAGGCGGGGGTGGCAGTAGAGGTTCGCGAGCGGCGGTTGCTATTCGGACTCCTTTCGTCACTGCCAGAGCCGCTATCTGGGCGGGGAGAAAAATCTTCCCAGTGTAGCAGGGTATTCAACGTGTGTTCGCAGTATTGTTGGGCTGCGGCGAGAGGAAGTGGGAACGAGCGAACTGAACAGTAAAAATAGAAAAAACATTCTTACCGAAGAGTAAACATAGCATCGAGGTTTTTGAACTTCATTGTGTTTTGCTAGCGCTGGCTTAACTAGACTTTGGTTTTGGCGCTCCCGTGGTGCGGTTTTATTTCACGGCTTAACTTCTACCTCTTGAGGAGCGCGAGTTTAATTTCTTCTCGAATCGTCGCTGGAAAACGGAATGAATGACAAAGACAAAGGTTGACACCAGCTCTCCCTCTCATTTTGTCTCGCCCAAGGAGAAGCGGCTCAGGAGCAAAATGGAAAACGGTAATCAAAGTGGCGACAGCGTGCAAGTGCAGGCTCAGCAACCGGATCAGCGCGAGCAGCCGGTGGTGCAACCGATGCAAGTGACCGAAAAGAAGAAAATACATCGCGCGCCGTCGCCCGCACGACCAAAAGATGTGCCTGGATGGTCCCTCACGAAGATCCGAGGGGGTATCGGTACACCAACGCTGAGTGTAAAACCAGGGGCAATACATTTAGGGGGTCGTGTGTCCAGGCGTAGTCCGGTCGCCGGTAAAGAATCAAAAGCAGATAAGGGGAAACTGCTGGGGAAAATCCACAGTTTCATCAACCAGTGGTCAGAAGAGCAACATGAAATCAAACAAAACCGGTCGGAGAAAGGTATCAGATGCCAGCACCGCATCCGATGATTTGAGCAAAGACTCGGGTTGCGCTCCAGGAAAGCTCTCGCCAACAGATAGCAGCTCCGAGCTCTCCGATTGCGCTTCGGAGGAAAATAAACTTTCCACGGACGCCCTAAGCAGTGATACTGAAACCAGCAGCCGTGGTGGACTGGATGGGGAAAAGTTGGGCACAGAACACGGGCTATCAGACCGAAATGTTCAGAGTGACCAGCAAACCAAGTCCGGCGTAGACCGTCTGTCGTTGGGAATGTATACGGGGGAAGGAAGCGTTTCACCAGGCGACGAACGGTCTCTCACTTCGCTTGATAGTCGGATGCCTGCTAGCACCTCTTTGGCATTCTCCGACCTGACGGAGGAGTTAACTGATGGCATTCATGAGGAATATCTCAGGGAAATTGAAGAACTGAGGTCGGAAAACGACTATTTAAAGGTAATTGCCTTATGAGTTGGAGAACACAAAACTCTGTGCAGCTTTCTTAATCAGTATCTGGATCTTTCATTCTATTATCACTCAACCTAAAGTCTATCATTGTAATTTGCAGTCTATATTGCTTTTTTCCCTTTTAGCGTTTTAGTTAACCCTTGTTTATACTCAATTGCCTAATATTTCTAACTGTCTGCATTAGTCTTTTTATAGTTCAGTAAATACTATAAATACTGTAGAGCCTAATTCGTAATGTTAGCCTGTTTGAAACACGATTTGTATCGCGAGTGTTGGCTGTCAGCGTTGAAGACTGATTACCGGCAATTGTTAAAGGATAGTTCACCTCCTGACAGACAGCCGCGAGACCAACCAGACCGGACGATGGGCCCATGGGATTTCCGTTTAAAAATATTCCCTACGTAAACATATTTCATGCGATGTAGATAATGCAATATGATACGTGATATTTCATAATGGGCAGGCATTTAAACAGTAACTTAAACAGATTATTAATATGTAACGAGGTAAAACCCAGTGTTCACCTTAGGTTGTCATATTATGTATTTGGTCATAGGTAGGTATGTTTGTGGTAACATTCAACAAAAAAAAAATTTAATGGGCGCGTTGTTGGGTTTAATTCCGACATGTTATTGCTATTATGCCTTTAATATTTTGCCCTGTTTGCAAACCAAAACACTTGATAGGTTGAGATGCTATATCTGTACATCCTATATTCGTCTCCTTATCTTAACTGATCTACCATGCAGATGGTTTGCTGGGGCATCCCACGCGCAATATAGATGCTGCTGCAGTCCGGCTCGCCCGCGCCCACTTTTCACTCCATTGTTTATACGCGCGAGAAGCACGTGACGCGCGCTGCAGTGGGTGACCTACATTCCGAAGAACTTGTGTGACAGCACGCGAGGTGGCTCACCGCATCCTAGGCTCCAATAAATGGGTTTATATTTACTGCGCTAATGCTCTCTTTCCCGGTCTAGCTACGTATACCTCTTTAGCTGGCTTAATGACTGTGGCTGTGAGTGGTTCTGGAAGTAACGACTCCTGACTGTTGCTTTATTAAGAAAGAACAGGAGTAAAGGAAACCGAATTGCAGCTGTTTGGGAGAAAATGAATTATGTTACAGAGGCTGACACCAGTCCTGATGTGACTCGTATCCTGTCCTTAATGAACTGAAATGGGATAAACTCTTACTTATTCAACACACTTGCTACGGTGAATTAGACTCTGGGTCATCTTTTAAACATTGTATGTGTTTTTAAGGATGAGGTGGAGGAGCTGCGCTCTGAGATGCTGGAGATGCGGGACGTGTACATGGAGGAGGACGTGTACCAGCTGCAGGACCTCAGGCAGCAGCTGGACCAGGCCAACAAGACCTGCCGCATCCTGCAGTACCGGCTCCGCAAGGCCGAGAGGCGGAGCCTGCGGGTGGCCCAGACCGGCCAGGTGGACGGGGAGCTCATCCGCACTCTGGAGCAGGACGTGAAGGTGAGAGAGAGGCTGAGGGGTGGGGCGTTGCAATTAAAAACCCGACCTGTCTGGGCCTTCGCTGTGATTTGTTTAACTCTCTTAAAATCAGCTGCCCAGTTATTCGATTTCTCTGATAATAGCAATTAAAAACCCAGTGTGCTTCGACCTGTCTGGCTCACGTCTTCCGGCTCTGTGATTTGTTTAACTCTCTTAAAATCTGTAGACAAAAAGCACCAACAGTTATTAACTTGGATTTCACTTAGTCACCATGTCCAGATTTTACATGTTGAATTTAGCCAACAGGAGCTTTTCTAACAAAGCCTTGTTATTGTCCGGATTATGAATCTTCGTTTTGTGAGTCCTGATTTTCATGCGGAGACGTTCACTCCCCTGTCTCCTGCATCAAAGGACACAATGCTCCCTTTTTCAGTCTGGACAGCAGAGGAAGCTACCGTGATGATGTCATTCCCTCGAGTTGTGCCCTGCTGTCTGTCTCTGTTCAAATGGCCAAGTCGTGTACGGTAGCGCCAGGGGTCATGTTCACCCTTTCGCATAGCTAATGTTGGGTGACGGCCAAGCCCCGCTGATTCCAAGTTCTTCCTGAGTGAGCGAGGTCGCCCACACCCAAGGTTAAATCCCACTCGGCTAATCGAGAAAGAGCCGGCAGAGGCCGGGGGACGTGCCGGGCCAATCAGAATGGACGAAGGAAAAGGGGGTTTAAAAAAAACAAAACAGAAATGGCGCTTGAGGGGAAACACTCCCTGTGTGCGTTGGATTCTTGAACAGCTAGCGGGAGTCTCCTAACACTGGGCCAATTGTCTGCCCATGCTAGCAGCCTCAGCTGGGTCAGATTACGCTAGCCTGCTCAGTGTTTGCGCTTTCAGCTGCACAGGCACGGCTGCTGCCAGGGAAAACCACATCACTGCTCACTGGCTGAGCCGCAGCACAAAAGCCTCCAGGCAAAATGGCATAAAAGTCTTTACATTTAGCCTAACCAAGCCAAGCGCAGAGCTAAATGCTCGAAGTACCAGCGGGGAACTGTCGGTCAACAAAACAAAGCACGGGCCACCAGGGAGTTGTATTAGGCTGGATCTAATATTAAGGGTTGGGGGGTGAGATACTGTACAGCCTCAGATACTGATTTCATCATTTGTAGGATGTTTGGGTGACTAAAAGAGCAGCTGTTGTCAAACATCACCCCTCTGGCAGTTTGGTACAGTCCAAATGAACAAATGGGACTTGTGGTGTTGTTGCTCTGGGGTCAGGGTAGCACTAACGTTTGATTTGCGCTTGTCTCGCACTTTGAGTGCTTCCCACGTTTTGGCGGCTTCCTGTGTCTCCCAGGGCAGGCAGGGAGGAGATGATGTCATGGTGTGTTAGCCACGAGGGAGAGCAGGAGGGTGAGGAGGCGACGAGGAGGAGATGTTAGTGAGATTCCCAACTCCACTTCCTTTCCTCTGATGCAGTGGCCTCATTTCTCAAAACCAATGAGAGAGGGAGAGAGACATCTGGGCTGGGAGGCATGCAAACTGAGGAAAAAGAGAGAGAGAGAAAGAGAGAGTGAGATACCCCGTTACTGAATTTAGGTTGAAAAGGCATTGCAGCTCAATCTCAAATTCTGCTACTCCTCTGCAGACTGAACTCATGTGCCCCTGCATAGCAACAGCTGAGAAGCAGAGTCAGTCCACACATGGGGAGAGAAGATGAGAGGGAGAGTGAGACGGTGAGAGATAGAGAGGGAGAGAGACGGCGAGACAGAGGGGAGGGAGGGTGAGAGGGGGGGCAAGAGAGAGAGAGAGAGAAGGAGAGAGAAGGAGAGGGGGGCAAGAGAGAGAGAGAGAGGGAAGGGTGTGATAAAGGAGGAGGCGTGTCGTTTGGTCAGTTGCGCCTCTATGTACAGATAACAGCTGAACTGCAGCATCCTGGAGATAAAGGCTGAGCAGGGTGAGGGGATGACTGGCAGTAATGGAGGAGAGAGGGAGACGGCACAGAGAGCCCGTCTCCCTCGTGTCTCCGTCCCCTCTCTGTGCCGAGCCGCTCTGACAATTCCAGGAAAAGTGTCTCCTTCCCCTCCCCCCTTCCCTCCCGACATTCCGCTCACGAAGGGAGTCGCATGCATAATCACCCATGTGCTGCGTTCATATGTCACGGTCCACCCCAAACATCCGGCAGCTCGCAGCGCCTCGGGAGATGGGCAGAGTGGGGCAGCGAAACCCGGGGGGCCCTGGAGGCTGAAAGGAGCACCATGTGTCTCCAGCATCTCAAAACAAGAGCACGTTCCAGCCGGGCTTTGTTTGCCAGCGGAGGTTAGAGACGGAACAAATGTGTTGTTTTCCCCCGTCTGTCCATGTAGCTGAAGGCCCGGTATAATGCTCGTACAGTAAGGGTCGCCATTGTGAACCACATTTAATTAACGCATTAAAGATGCAGAATTTGAGGGGTTATTCAAATTCAACAGTAGTGCGTTCCTTTTTAAAAGAGCTTCGAATGTTGCCTGGAAGTGTTCATTTCTCTGAAGAAGCACTTGATGGGTTCTAATAGCGGCAAGTTGATCCTAAACTCACTCAATTTCGCTCTAAGTGTGTTTTACAGTAATTGGCATAGACATGGACTGTACAAGGACATGCCAGACTCACTCAGAGAAGATCAATATATGAAGGACATGTCAGCTCTGAAATGTCATGATTGGTCAGACAGACATAGCACACATTTTGAATTTGCAGACTTTATATCAAAATTGCAAGTGCCAATATTGTGATAATAACCAACCAACAATATATTGTACACCCCTATATCTAAGTGCCCAGAACTGCTTTTGGCTTTTCAAAAAGAGGACAATGAAATTGCTTGTAAGAACATAAATAATAAAAAAAATATGGAATGGAATAAAAATAGATGTGGAATAAAAACGTTGGACAGATTGGACAGATGTTTCTAATCTATGGGCTGAAGTGTATGGTAATGGATGAGACTGAAAGGCTTTTTTTAGTGTCCATGAAAGTTCTTTTGAGGCTGACTGGGATAAGAGAACAGGCTTGTGAGCACTGGTTTGAGTGGTGTTTAACAGACAGGCTTGTGAGCGCTGGTTTGAGTTGTGTTTAACAGACAGGTTTGTGAGCGCTGGTTTGAGTTGTGTTTAACAGACAGGTTTGTGAGTGCTGGTTTGAGTTGTGTTTAACAGACAGGCCTGTGAGCACTGGTTTGAGTTGCGTTTAACAGACAGGCTTGTGAGCGATGGTTTGAGCTGGTTTGAGTTGCGTTTAACAGACAGGCTTGTGAGCGCTGGTTTGAGTTGCGTTTAACAGACAGGCTTGTGAGCGCTGGTTTGAGTTGCGTTTAACAGACAGGCTTGTGAGCGCTGGTTTGAGTTGCGTTTAACAGACAGGCTTTTAACAGACAGGCTTGTGAGCACTGGTTTGAGTTTAACAGACAGGCTTGTGAGCTGGTTTTTGACAGGCTTGTGCTAACAGACCCCTACAAACGTCTACAGATAAAGACAGAAGGGTTCCCCTACAAACGTCCAGTTAAAAATGACTGTTTGGTGAGTAGGCAGCTGGAGCAGTGTTGACAAGCAAGATCAAGGAGGACGCACACAAACACACACACACACACACACACACACACACAAAGTGCCTCTTTGATGGCTAATTGTCACCCTTTGATTTTCTGCTGGTCATTTATGTAGCGTAGAGATACAGCCCATAATGCCCGTGACTGCAGAGAGCTGAGGTGGGTTTAAGGGACAAAACAGGGACAAAACAGGCAGCTCTAACACCCCGAACAGCCCTGACTGGATGCTCCTCCCCTCACGCTCCACCCTCACATTCCACCCTCACGCTCCACCCTCACACTCCACCCTCACACTCCACCCTCACATTCCACACTCCCCTGTGAGTCTTCTATCCCCCACCCAGCTGCCTCTTGCTTTGTCACATTAGAGCGACTTTAGCACCTTCAGACAGCTGGGTGGAGTCAGACAGGGAGGCGGAGAGGAGGACGCAGATGAATCGCACCTCAGCAGCCACTCACAGTGGGAAATGCTGACGTGTCTCGACGGCTGAGACGACCAGTCCCCGTAAGGATAGAGCATGTGGGTCTTACGTGCTCTGGACGCCTGGATAATGAATGGCTGTGCTGATTAGCATTGACATGGCTAGCTTGGCCTCCCACCATAGTGCAATAGAAAAAATGAAAGAGAAACATTATAAACATTATAAACATAATGGGGGGGGGGGAGAATAACTAATGAGTGAGATAGACAGAGAGATGGTTTATTCAGCACAAAGAGATGAATGAGGAATGAAGGGAAAATATAAAAGCAAATAGAGGGCAATAGGGATCTGATATGAATTAGAGCATGATGTGAGCACAGAGGGGTATTGTGGGTACCCAGCTGCCCCCTGGCATGGCTTCAGAGAGAAGAGTAGGAGAAGATGGGTGGGTAAGAGAGAGAGAGAGAGAGAAAGGAGAATCCCCCTTGTGTGGTTGCGTCCACAAATGGCCACTGTGTAACTGCTTCTCCTCCATGTTCCCTTTGACGAGTGAAGGAGTGTTGCTTTCTCTCCACTCGATGTGTCCTGAACATGACCTTACCCTGCCTCCGCTCACCTGCAGGACATGCTGTCAGGTCATATCAGGCCATAAAGTGGTTCAGTTGAACGATAGTCATGAAAGGATGGACTTAAAATGCATTCAAACGAGCTGCTTATAAGTTGCATTGCTTATGTCGTGCAGATTTATGGATATTTTAACGAGGTAAATTTTAATGACGTATTTGCTGTTGTTTTGCTTTGTTTGGACTAATATTCCGACATGTCAGCGCTTGCTACAGCTTGTAGCGTCCTACTCACCAGAGACTGTGTGTGTGTGTGTGTGTGTAGCACGTACATTTACATGAGTCTTTGCCAAACATTGATAACAGCCCTCCGTTAGCACAGCTTTGTGATGAAGCACATTTAACGAGCTTTCTCCTCCCAGGGGGGGACATGAGGACCCAATAAAGTGCCCTTCTGCAGAAAGACTCCTGAGCACACAGTGCAGGGAAAGACATGCAGCCACAACGCTACTGCCATTTAAACACACGGCCCTCGTGCACCTCATATTGCATCCTCACTTTGGCATGATGGCGTGCGCTGCTTCATTAGCTCTCTGTCTCCAAAAGATAATGTCATATGAGCTAATGTCAAAATAATAGCAGCCAAATATGACAAATAATTAAGTTACTGGACGAGTAGTTTGCAATCTCAGCCGTGTCTACAAATCATTTCTTCCCGAGTCTAAGTCACTTGGCTGAGCTCAAGATGCTGCCTGCGGCTTGAATCGGGCGTGTTTGATTAGGGACACTGCAAATATCCACATGGCATAAAACAGGCCGCAGGATCCTGTGTATTATAGCATCCCTGTGCTGGCTGATGGGAAGGTGTGACGGCTCTGACACTCTGACACACACACACACAGACACACACCCCTCCCCTCCCCTCGCAGCAGTCCGGTTTAACCCTGCGCTCCCTCTGCTTGTCCCAGGTGGCCAAGGACGTGTCCATCCGCCTCCACGGGGAGCTGGAGGCCGTGGAGAAAAAGAGGCGCTGCCTGGAGCAGGAGAACGAGGAGCTGCAGGTGAAGCTACAGGACCTGGAGGTGGCCAAGCAGGTCCTGCAGGCCGAGCTGGAGAGGAGTCGAGAGGTAGGTCCGGGTGGCGGGGCCCACGCCCAGCTACCCACACACACTACGCTCACTACTATCGCCGCGCGCCATGCAGTCCCCCCCGTGCCTTCTGGGAATAAACTAGCCATCGTTAAAGCGCGGGCAAAGTAAAAACAGCCTTCAAGGACTGAACATGGTGTACGCGGTGGAGCTGTATGTCTGGTGATTTCAATGCACATGACCAGGACTGACTTAATAGAAAAAATCTTTATGCTGTAGTGCATGTCTGTCTCTTCCTCACTGTCTATACTTGAAGAAAGACACAGGAGAACTCTTGGTTTCTTGATTGAAAGTTCTTTTTAAATGTACATGCTTCAGGAAACCTTTATGATTTAGTGCTGTTTAGAGCTGAGTCTCTGGAGAGTGTAGCTCCTGATATGGTCTATTTGGCGATGGTTAAACTCCCACCATCCAAAGCTTTACGTTATCCAAAACTTGAAGTCATCCAAAGCTGAACTCAGACAGCTAACTGTGTGTCTTTTTGAGTGTAAATGCCATAAATGGACAATACAAATATAGACTGTAATGGTTGCTACTTAAATTTACATTAATGGTAGACCTACAGATATTAATGGAAGAGATTTGTAAAAGTGTGTGTGACAGTTAGAATAAATCAAGGAGACAGGCATTTGGTTGTTTGAGTGAAAGGCCAGCTGACTGTTATCACTGATGAATTCAAAAGCTTTATTATAGTGTATTATGTCCATCAGTGGTGTAATACAATAACGTGCCTGTGTCATTGACGCGTTAGTGTGAAAGCTTTCAGTCATAGCTCACAAGTTCATTGAAAAATGTTTTGTTTTATAGTACACAGTCAGCTGCTGATTGGCTACATTTGTCTGTGTGGACTAGCCAGCCTCAGCACCCCATAACTTTATTCTTGGGGGTGTGGCACATGTGGAGCCTTTAACATTATTTAAATTTTTTCTGTAATAGCAATGAATTAAGCTACACTGACCCTTCCAAAAGCAAAATCACACAAACCACACAAAGCTTTAAACCTGCGAACACACCGGCGACTGTAAATGTCACTCGGCGACTGTGTTTTATAAGCATAGAATTTTCATCATCGAAAACAGAATGCAGCATCTATTTGCTGCATATTACAGCATATTGCTGCATATTATTATTGAATATTACAGTCGTGTCGTACCACGATGCAACAAATGAGCATTGCTGACTATTAATCGTGCGGTAAGGAAAACGCTGAAGATGATGATGGTGATGATGATATTCAGTATAACAGCATTCCCTCTAATGTGATATTGCTTATGCATCCGTTCTGTGATGTTATAGGTTAATAACAATATAACAGCACTACAGAATGCAACTGAATGCCCTTCCTCCAAGCTTGGCTGTTAGGGGTTGCTTTTTGAATTTAAATTAAAGCTTAACAACTTCAATTGGAATAGAGATCGTGGGTATTTTAAACAATTAGTTGTATTGTTATGTATTGTTCCAATCAGGCTTATACAGGGTCATCTCAGGGAAGGTTCAGTGCTGGTCATGTGGCTAGTACACAGATCTGTGCTCTGATTGGTGGAGGGCCTTGGGCAAGGCTTTCTGTGCCATTTGTTGATGTTTTGTTGATGACAGAAAGTGTCATTCTGACAATTAGGATGTTTTTTAAAGACCCAGGGAACTTAAATCTGTATTATCTTTTTAATTTGGTTGATCTTGCCCTTATGGGTACACATTTTGTAGATAAAAATTCTCACGTAAATTGGGTTGGTGGGTAAAGATTACGTAAGCTTTACTGTCAACAGTCGGACAGTTTTTGCCCCGCCTACATCCCCTGATATCCCGCATTCCTCTTTGAGACCGAGTTTGATAGCGAGCAAAACCGTAAGTCAGGGCTGTTGTTTTGCAGTACATTTGGGTCGTCTGCATTTTAGTGCAGTGGTGCTACCTAGCTAACTCAGCTGTTTGTGACCAAGCTTATAGTTTCCATTTTATCCTGATCGAAAACATACAAGTTTTTCTCAGTAGATTTGCTACATTTCTCACATCATGGTTTACATTGGCATTTCAACAAGTGCATTTCTCAAAACAGTTAGTGCAAACAGCAAAACTCAATAAAATACCTACAAAAGCACATACTTCACTCAGAGATGGTATTGATGTCCTATATAGTATAAGAATGCAAAAATGCAAAACATAAAATTGAATAACATTTATGTCAATGTGTAGCATTACAGTAGAGTGTACATTTCTGAATTACATACATGTTTTCTCTATGAAATGTTTGAACAATTGAAGACACAGTTGTTCTTACAATATTCAGCTGTACCCAGAGACCAGCTTCAGCCATTGTAAGACCATGATTTACATGTAAAACATGAACCGCAATTGTTGCCCTTATTTCACCTGGGACAGACCTATGGACATGGACCCTCCTACCTCTTCCTCTATTTTGTCCCCTCAGCCTTACACCACACAGTCTTATGCCTCTTCTTGGCTGTTCACCCTGTACATGGCCTTGTCTTTCTATTATGTAATGACCTAGACAATGACCTAAAGCATAAATGTTTTGGAGGGTGAGACAATTCAACAGACAATCCGTAGAAAACATTTTGATAAACATGACATAAGCAACTGATAATGCAAAAAACAAGACAATTGTCCATGACGGTTTGCAAAATGTACAAAAGCATTTGCAAAATGTGAAACACAATGAGAAATGCAATGCTGATGTGCACACGTGACAAGGAGATGTGGAAATTGAATTAACAGTTTTGAGAATTTCAATTCTGAGCTGTGAAACGAACCAAATCGACTGAGAAAAACTGTAAAAACATACTATTCCTTCAGTGTACAAGTCCTGAACTTTAGAACGATTTGAATTGGTGTGTTCATCGATAGGTTTGTACATATATGAACATGTTCAAAATCTGCAAACAAAGATGATGGTCTTGCGCATTTTGGTAATGAAAGTGCCATTGATCCAGTGTTGATCTTGATTCTTTAACAGCTAATTCAATGGACAAAGGACCCGTGACATTGTGAGCAGGCAGGATGCCGAGACAGCCGCAGCTTTACAGAAACTCCTTTTATTTCTTTTAAACACAAAAATAGTGTGCAGCGCTAAAGACCAAAGACAGCTAACACTTCTGACACAGGTCCTACAACTGACAAAGAACATGGATGAGACACACACTTAAGTAACCCAAAGATAAAACACCACAGGTGCAACGAGACGAGAAATAGGTGAGACGACTTACAAAGGCGAAAGTCTAAACATCAATAACTCATATACACACCAACACAGGCGCGTACATAGATGAACGCACATGCAGACAAACACACTCAGGGCTCAGAGGCTGTACCGAGACAGGACCATTTATTAATACATCAACATATTGTATACATGTGTCAAAACATTACTTTTATCCTTACAGAATAAAATAATTATTATTTATTTATTTAGGCAGGTATTTAGATTTTATAAGGTCTCTACAATGATGGAAGTCCTTATGTGAATCAACATAATCATCTTGTTACGTTGACCAGCTGTAACAACACAGTTGTACGCACTGAGTGACAGGTGTGTCGTTTCTCTTTAGTGTAAATGCAAGGTTTCTCAGTCAAATAAGTAAAGAAATCTGGCTAACTGGTAGTCATTTTGACAAGTCATCATCCTATTCTGCTATTCTGTAGGTATCTGGATGAATTTCTCCTGTTGTTAAAGTGAGTTTGCTCATATAACTTATTTGATTCTGGTAATTAAGTTGATTTGAATTCGATTTTTTGAGTCGCTTTTTCCATAATTGTGGGACCTTTATTTTGAAGGACAGTCTTAAGTTGAAATATGTATATGTGTGATCACAGAGTAAGGATAAAAGTGGAATAATGCTTTGACACGCATACACATACTTGACATATTATCTTTCATTATTTGATTGAGCCGTTAAAGAAACAGGGTCACCGCTGTGGATCAGAGGTACAAATCTCCACTTCTGTTACCAGATCTGTTGCATCAGTCTGGCGATGTTGCACCTGGGAACGCCTGTTATTCTCATCCTCCTTCCTTGCACCATCTAGGTTGTTCTGCTCTGTTTGTGGCCGGACAGTGTGGCAGGACTGTGAGTCCTGACAACGGGGCTGTCAATCAAGCGTGCTCACTGGAATATCAGGACCATATGCCCTGACTGTTCGCAGTTTGGACTCACAATCTGATGTTGTTGCTTTTTCAGCAGTGAACATTTGCTGAATGTGTAATATAACACTCTAGTGTATGCAAACGTACTTTATGTCCACGAGTCATTAAAGAGACCTAGAAGAGTGCTATTGCAGCATCAGAGAGGTGTTACCGTAGTTCCAGCCGTCTCTTGGAGGGAGGAGGTCTGGGAGCTGCCGATAGTGATGAGGATGGGTAGTATTTTTTCTTTTAATTATATGCCATAATAACTACTTTACAATATGTAACCTCACACTTTGTGTTTTGCTTTAAAACACAGGGGAAGCATTATAAATGTACAGGGGAAGCATTATAAATGGAAAAGAAAATGAAAGAGAGGAAGAGAGGTAGAGACAGGATGAGAGGTAGAGACAGAGGTTATTATTTATATATATTTATATATTACATCTATTTTCAATCAAAGCAAAACAGTGTCTAAGATGCAAAGCAGAAAGTTGGCCTTTCCCATCAGAGCATGATCAATATTAGACAGGCACGCTCTGTCTGGGATGTCACGTACGGATGAAGAGCCAACGCCTCTTCTTCATTAGTATGGGCACCAGTAGGGGCCTTTGTTACAAATGCACACACACACACACTTGCACATAAAATATGTAACTGAGAAGTGAAATGCAGAAATTATTACCATGCATAGCTACCTCCCATTGTGACATCACTGCAGTTGCACATTGACTTTCACTCTGGCACCAAATGACATGTGCTGTATGGCAACTTTGAAAAGGTTTTTATTATGCTTAGATGGCAATTCACAGGGAGCCTGCTTGTTTCAATAGCGAGGTGACAAGTGATTGTAGTTGTGGAAGGTCAGTGTGAAAGGTAGTCAGCTAGCATTACATACTGTCGGTCTCCTCTCTCCATTTCTCTCTCTCTCTTTCTCCCCCTCCCTGCTCAATTCCGTCTTCATTTCATACACATCGACCTTCCAGCTGTTCGAAAGTATCAGGAATGTTTAGACCAGAAGGGGCTGGAAAATGTGATAGGTGTGTGTGTGTGTGTGTGTGCGTGGGAGGTCTCTCTTGCCTAGTTGGGGGTTTGAGGAGGAGGGGACACGACTCAGTGATAAAGTTCCAGTATAACATGGTGGAGGCCTCTGTGTGGGTCGTTGCTGCCCTTCTTCATGTTTCCATGCACACACCACACCAAAAACTGCCCTCTGCTGCCTTCTACCCAGTGGCACCTGCACACAGATCGTGCATTCGCTGGGATCTTATCTGGTGTCTTGTCGAGGACTTGTTTGGAATCCATTGAAGGTCTGTTTGTTTACGCAACTGGTTTAATCCTGGGAAGCAGGTCAGATCCCCACCCCCTCGTCTCCACACTTCACACATTTAATCAGCTCCGCAACAGGAAGCAGCGTTCGCACTTACTCTTTGTTTATTTATAATCTCCAGGAAACTTCTGTGCTGTTTTCTCATCTCGCGGGGGGTCCGAGGGGGAGCTCAGGCTCGCCAGAGCTGCACAGCAGAGCCACCACTGATCACATGGTGAAACATGACCACATGGTCAAATATGATCACATGGTGAAACATGACCATGTGGTCAAATATGATCACTGATCACATGCTGAAACATGACCACATGGTCAAATATGATCACTGATCACATGGTCACAGAAAACCACTCAACATATGGTCAAACATGATCACTGATCACATGGTCACACATGACCACTGAACACATGGTCAAGTCCATTTACAGCTTATTGCTGTACGGGGGGCGTGTAACCGGCCTGGTAGCTTGGCAGGAACTTCCTCATTTTCTTTTCATCAGCACTGTCAGAGGGGGATGTAGGCGAAATAACGGGAACTGTTTAGAGAGTTTTTTAAAGGCGCCCAGGAAAGTACCAAGCTGTCCTGGTCACGCAATGCTGAGAGCTGCAGACTCTGAGCCACAGCTTTGGAAGTCCTGACTAGATAACGTGGCAGAACGCCACCACAAATAACAAATAGACTTGTGCTTAGTCATTATGCCCATGTGGTAACACTGAACGACTACCTGCGTCTATGACACACGCACACTAATAGGGAATATTCCGTATACATAGCAAGAACAGCAGTCAGGACTCTTAATACTGAAGACCTGACTGTATGCGACAGCCTCTAATTCACTCAGGGTTCCCTGCCATGTTCACAGCATGATTTCAAAAGGAAGAGCAAAGCTGCTCTGTTGTAGTGCTGAGTTCTGTTCTGTGCCAGTGCCGAGCCTCCCTGCCTATGCTGTGGCTGACTTCCTGAGGACTTTACTGAGTCAGTTGCTGCGACTGCTATGTGGGACAGCGTGCTCCGGCTGCACCGTCTGTTCCGAGCTCCAGATCCCACCGGCAAAAGTTCCCGGGTCCGAGATCAGCTGCCGCGGCCCACCTCCGAGCCCTGATCCAGTCCGGGTTTTGCAGCCAACTGTTGTGCTGCAGAGGACCTGCCGGAGCCGTGGTTTGTGGGTCAGTGTGATTAATTAAAGCGTCCGGGAGAGCAGCAGTATTTACTGTAGAGGCCAGCTAAAAACAACGCATCTTCTGGGAAGCAAAGAGAGAAAGCAAGTCAGGCACACAAAGACAGGATGGGGTTACCCTGATCTATTTTCTTGTTCGCTTGGACAAAAAGGAACCCAGTGCAGACAGTGTGTGGAGCTAAAGGCAACATTTGTCACTGTGCAAGTAGCACGATCCCTTAGCCTTTAGCCAAGCTGATAACAGGCTTGCCAAACACTGGCTCAGTGATTTGAGTGTGGCAGCACCCATACAGATACAAACAAGATCATCCCTCGGGGAGAAGAAGCCATTTTATGCTCCAATAAAATACACATGAAATATGACAAGTGGGGAATACATTACATGAGACATATGACCCGACATCCCCCCCACACACACACGCACGCACACACACTCTCTGAGGGAATAATGTCAAGCACTGACATCACAGCCAGATCTAAGAGATATTGCTTTATCTCTAAGTCTCTTTACTTCTGCCTGTCTATTTCTTTTAGCTTTTTACTTACTGTCTGCCCTTACACATATCCCTAGATACATCCACCCTAATACACATACACACACACAAATGTATTTAGATGCACTTATTGGCTTAGTGGTGTTTTGCAGTGTCAGGTTGCCAGATTCAGTGGGATGCTCCAGTGCTGGTGAGAAGGCTGGTAATGGACCGAGGGGCCTCTTCACTAGGCATGCTTAGAACGCCTATTGGGAGGCATTGTGGTCTGGGCTAAAATGTGGAGTGTTGCATCAGGGGAAGCCAAATGGAGATGTGTGTGTGTGTGTGTGTGAGAGAGAGAGATGGTGTTTGTAGGAGTGCAGATTCACACTAATGGCTTTTACCTGTTTATATGAAGACTGTGGTGGCGATAATTGCTTGTTCGTGACTGCTGCTTCTCATACTGTACATGTGTGTGTGCGCATTTGTGAAAACCCCCCACCCCCCAAAATGATTCAATGTGTTGCAAAAGACAAAATCACGACAGAACAGGAGAAAGTGCATGTGTATATAATGCAGGCGTGATTGATGGTGCCTTGCTGATGCGTTCATATCCAGAACAAATAGCTACAAACATGCACACACAGATGCACAAGCACATCACACACACACAGACATAAAGGTTATAATAACAAACTAACAACAATCAGTGGTTATTAGATTTCAGACAGCACTGAAACTCTCTTGGCAAGTCATTTGTACAACACACAGACACCCAAACACACACACACACTCACCCAAACACATACACACACACACACACACACGCACACACACACAATCCCTCTCTCTCACTCTGTCACGTGGTCTCTCAACCAGAGCGTCTGCCTGTTCTATTTATGCTCTAATTGGGCTGTCTCTTACCTGCTGCTCCAGGCAGTGAGTGATGTAAGCAGCATGGCACACACACCCTGAGGCGATTATGTCCAAGGAGACACCGGGCTTCACTGCCCTACAGAGAAGGGCGCCTCACGGTCTCTTAGTCTCTACACAATGGTAGAGCCCGATGGTTTCATTAACGGTTTCGTTTAGCTACTTGTAGAGATTTATGGTGATGGTTAACGGAATGTTTGAGGAGAGTAAATTCTTGACTGCGGCCTCTGTGTTCGTATTGATCCAACATGTCGACCGCTTCAGTAGTTCACTGCTGTGGGCTGCTTGTAGCGCTGTACTAGGCTTTGGTGATAACGTCAATTCAGACAAACGATTATAGTCTCTACAATTATAGTGCTGAAAGCTATTATCCTGTTACGTAGTACCTCACGAGAGCGTTTGTCATCTCACACCTTTGAAGTCCTTTCATCTCATTCCATCATGTGACCATTTTCTTATAGAGCAACAGAAAGAACAACAGAAAATTAAATACTGTTCTGGAAAAAAAATCTGTTCTATGTTATAGAAGGGTGTTTTTATTTACGCATACTTCACTCGTAGTTACGCATTTCATGTTTGCAACTATACAGACTGGTTCACAAACATACTACAATAATGAACATCCATTGAACTTTTATACCAACAAGCATTTTTGCCCTCAGAAGTACAGCGATTTCAGTTCAGTGGGCATCATTTCTTATGTTTACATTTTTTTTGTTTTGTGAGACGAAATCTAAACAAGTTGTTTGGTTGGTTTGAAGTCAAAATATTGTCTGGAGCACTGACACCCTTCCTCTAGACAAGCCTGGCCATTGTTCACTCTACTGGACAGCAGGTCACATGCTTCATTTGCATGTATCCCACTATTCTTTGCACCAGATTGAAAATACTGTTAAAATGTTTTCAACCTTTAAAAAATTGCCTTTAAAAAATTCTGATTTGTTAATTAGTTGGTGATGTTTTTTGTGGTCTATAATTAAATGCAGTCTTTTCTTTTGTAATCTTACTTTTTAATTAGGCATACATTAGATTTTTAATTAAGTTTACATTAATTTGTAATTAAGTATACATTAGAAGGTTTGTACAAATAGAACAGTTAAAGCCGTTTTTAGTGCTAGAGGTACATGACATAAAACAAACAGTTTTTTAATTAATATATTCACTTTTTAAAGGAGCAATGTGTGATTCTTAGCACCAAAAAGTAGCAATGTAGCAAAATAATATTTTGAAAGGTATTATTATTTTTTTTTTATTAAGTGCAGCTCACATTAGATGAAGAATCAAATTGCTTTTTAGTTCTCAAAATTAACCAGTTAATGCTTCACAGAGCTCCACGTGTAGGCAGCCATGTTTAAAGTAGATTTACTACAGACTCTGAAACATCCAGGCCACTAGGTGTCAGTATAATGGCTTTCGTGAAGTGAAGAAGAATCATGAAAAGAAAATGATTCTTGCTCCTTGAAATTACATTACATAAAGCCGCTTATTGTCACATCAACTGGACACGGTACGGTTCCTTTTCGTTCCTATTTCATTATCACTGGAGAATTGCAGATATTAGGTTCGGCTGACTGCCATTGATCCACTTTTCTCTATTGGAGGTTCACACACACACACACACACTCTGTACGCACACTCTCTGGCCACATTCCTTGTACACTCCAATGTACAGAGTTCAGACCACACTGAGTGCACTCCAGTTCTTCGACGGCCAATTCTGTTGTTCTCTCTCTCTCTCTCTCTCTCTCTAATTCAATTCAATTCAATTCAATTCAATTCAATTCAATGGTGCTTTATTGGCATGACAAATCTGTACATTTGTATTGCCAAAGCATAGGATACATACATACAATGGTAAAATATAATAAAATAACTATCTATCTCTCTCTATATATATCTATGTATATAATATATCTATCTATCTATCTATCTATCTATCTATCTATCTCTATTTCTTTCTTTTCCTTCCTATCTCTCTGTTTCGCATTATGTAAATGCTGTTCTCAGTCATCAGTCCTCTGAAGAATCCTACTTCACTTTGATCAGGCAGGATCATTTTCACCCTGCTGCATTGATACACACATGTGTGCGTTTATATGTGCGTGTGTGTGTGTGTGTTCATACATCATGCACTGCTTGCACTCCGTGACCCGGTCTCCTGTTGGGTCAGCGTCCCGAAATTCGCCTGGCAAACTGGACGCCACCCATCCACTCCACAGTCTCTCAGCAAAGTGTGGTTTGGAGGGACGAGGGGGACAGTCCTCAGAGGACACACCCACACACGTTCATCTCACACTGTAGTGGATAATGGCAGAGAGCACTGAGCACAAAGTGAGACTAATCACTCAGTGAGATCAGAATGATCTTCCTGCCAGTTCTTTGGGAAGGAATATCCTTTTACTGCAGAGAGAGAGAGTGTGAGAGAGAGAGAGGGAAGAAGAAAGGGAGATAGAAGGAGAAGGAGGAAAAGAGCGACCAGCAAATGAAACCCAAACTGAACATCAGCCCTATTGTACTCCACTGTGCTCGTGTCTTGACCAAGTCTCGTCTGGCATGGCTCCAGTCATCCCGCAAAGAGCCGAGTCGACTGTGCGGGACGCCGGTGGCAGGACATGGATATGTTCATTAATAGATAAAAGAGATTGATTAACGAGCCATTAAAATGCCAACAGCCACTCTGAATCGGATTAAATAGCCACGGGTCAGGTGGAAGTGAGCTTTCACACACCTCTTCCATGAGGCCAAGCCCGACAGCAGTGATGATGCCTTTATCAGCACCATCAGACCTGACCGCAGAGCTGGACGCTGCTTTCATGACGACGTGTGTGCGCGTGTGTGTTTGTGTGCGTGTGTGTATGTGTACACACTGTGGCAGGGCTTTGGAGTGGGGTCTGCCATTGCAAGTGTGCAGCAAGTCGGTTCATTTGTGATGTTTCAAGCCTACTTGTGTGACATTTTTTTATATCCAAAGAGAATCAGGAATGAGCAGAATTCTTCTCATGGATAGATCTCTCTCACTATCTCTCCCTCTCCCTCTCTCTCTCCCTCTCTCTCCCCCTCTCTCTCGGTGGCAGATACAGTGATGCTAAACGAAGTTTCTGCCTCAGTGCCTGTGCTTGCTGATGGAGAGGCGTTAGTGAATGCCTGTCACACTTTCGCCCGCACACACACTGTCCTACTATAGAAATATATAATAAATACACTCCCATCTCCTCAGATGGGATAAGAGCACTGCAGCCTCCATGTGACTGCTCTCTCTCTCTCTCTCTCTCTCTCTCTCTCTCTCTCTCTCTCTCTATCTCTGGCTTTGTTATTCTGCCTCCCAGGACCTAAGAGAATTTCTTCTTGTTTCTGTGGCAAAAAGGAATGAAAACTGGAATTTTCTGTGTGTGTGTGTGTCTTAGTGTGTGTGCACTTGTGTGTGCTTTTCTATGTGTGTCTCATGCATGGGTAAAGGTGGGTTAGGGTGGTGCATGATTCTGACTAGGGTTAGGGTGGTGCATGATTCTGACTAGGGTTAGGGTGGTGGATGATTCTGACTAGGGTTAGGGTGGTGCATGATTCTGACTAGGGTTAGGGTGGTGGATGATTCTGACTAGGGTTAGGGTGGTGCATGATTCTGACTAGGGTTAGGGTGGTGCGTGACCACAGTCTTAATTAAGACTGTGGTCGTGCTTCACATTATTCTTTGTGAAGTGTTCCTGGTTAGGTATTCAGGGTTCATTCGCGTCTGCTGGACTTCCTCCAGATCGATTTACATTCCAGCCCCAGTTCAGTATACAGTTATGGAGAACTATAAGAAGGCAGCCTCTCCTGTCACCCATATTAAACTAATGGAGTATCTAATATTGTTTTTATCAATAAAATCTCGTTTTTATTGATGTAAAAAATGCTTAATGAGGGCAAAAGATCTGTGGGTGTTGTACGCCTTGTGGAGAGAGGTGGAGAGAGAGATGGAGAGAGGAAGGTGGAGAGTAAGAGAGATGGAGAAACAGAGAGGTGGATAGAGAGATGGAGAGGTCATCTCAGCTGCGCGGACTTCCAGACTCATGGCCGCCCGACGTGCCATAACTAGAGATAACTAGCTGTCTTAGTAAGGATTAGTGTAGGCTGAGGAACACCTAAAACAGTAATTACTGTTGACAGAAAAGCGCACCTTTGGTATTACGGCAGACGAAAGAGGTGCACTGTCTCTGTTTTGAGTGTTCACTGCTCCCACAGGTCTTCTTACCGCGGAGTCTTTACAAAGTGCTGGACTGATATGTTTTGACATTCTTGAAGTTTTATTGCCACTTTTCACCTGAATGGTTCCCTGCCACATTTCCCTGGCTGTAGGGGCTCATAACCACTACTAGTTTTGATTAGATTTGATTGGTGGAGTTAATGAGGAACAGATGGTCGGCATAAGATTTGATTGGCCTGCACCTGGGAACGATTACCTTGTTGCCAGGATACCCTGATACATTTGCCACCCCCCTCCACCGCCCCTCCCCTTCTATCATTCTTTGTTATGCTCATCATCAAAGTAGACTTCAAGCACTGCTTTAACCAAACTTCAGTCAAAACAACCTCCCCAATATCCAATAGCTAGGATGGAGAGATGTGATTGGAGGATTACAGGCAAAAGGTCAGCAGCGTAGGTGACAACCAATCCACTTTGACTTTTAATGTCGCTAGACGAAAGTCCGCAGTCTGTGTTCAGACAGATGCGCGCACACACACCCACACATACACACACACACACACACACACACACACTGCAGCTGCATGTATACAAGCGCTTCACACAGAGGAGAGGGAGTGGATAAGGTGCTTATCGTACCCCACATCTCCGTTAATCCCTACCATGGGGGCAGCTGAGGTGTAGCTGAGGTGTAGCTGAGGGTGTAGTGAGATGGAGGGAGTTGGAGAGCGTGCGAAAGGAGAGAAAAGTAGTGTCCCATTGCACTCAGCCACTCCCCTCACTGTGACCTCTAGCCGACCTCTGTGTTTTTCTCTCGGGGTTACTGGAGGGAGAGGGTGGCTGAAGAGAGCACTGCACCGCTCCACCCTAACACGAGCAACACCACCTGTGAGGTGCCTGGCAGCTGCAGGGTTCCCTCCAGAGCCCCTCACGTGTCCCCCTTTGTCCACGTCCTCACGTGTCCCCCTTTGTCCACGTCCTCACATGCTCTCTCGTGTGTGTATGGCTGTCTGCACACCTCAGGGGTTCAGGTGTAATTAGAGGAAAAGCCGGTTCTCACGGGTTAACGATGCGGTAAGCGTGTGAAAGAGCCGCCGTGCTGCCGGGGCGGATGGGAGCACGTGTTGTTGTCAGGATTCATGGCAGGGGCAGCGCCTCTGTGTGCCTCTCAGGCCTCTGTGTGTTCACTGGCATCAATTCTGCTACAGAGTGACACAGTGATTTGCAGATGGTTTAGGTACAGTGCCAGGGAGAGAGGGAGAATAGGAGACAGAGTGTGTGTGTGCTTGTGTGTGTGTGTGTGTGTGTGTGTGTGTGTGTGTGTGTGTGTGTGTGTGTGTGTGTGTGTGTGTGTGTGTGTGTGTTTTCAGCATATGGACTCTCCGTCAGGCTCCATCTCAGGTTTTCGTCTTGTGGCTCATAGGGTTGGGGAGTGGGATGAAGATCCACAACTAGCCAACCGCCTTTTACCAAACCTGACACAGAAGCTGGCCAATAAGACTCTCACAATGTGGACAATAGAAATGAAAGCTGGAGGCTATATGGAAGACAGCATGCACACCTCTTCATGCCTCTTAGTCCTAGAGTCGACCCGGTGTAGAGGGCCAGGAAGACCCTGCGAAGAAACCCCACCCCCAACACCCCCAACACCCCAAACGCTGCACCTGCAAGTTCCTCTCAGCCACTATTCAAATGGGTTATGGAAAGAGTATGCAAATGATTACCAGCTCCTTCGTCAGAAGAGTGTGTCTGAGAGTGAGAACGGGATATATACAGCGGGAGGGGTGAGGGTGGGGGAGGGCAGGAGAGGAGGAGAAGAGAAGCGTGATTTTTGACACACTTGTTTTGTTCGTTTTTTTTCTGGAGGAGACGCCTTGTGTCATGAGGATTTCAAGGGCTGCCTCCCTCCTTCCCTTTATATGAATTTGTTCTGTCAGCTTCTACCGGCTAACCGTCACCATGGGAACGCGTTATGGTCTGTCACTAATATCTGCCCGGTGCGAGAAATCCAAAATGCGTCCATTGGCGGCACCGCCATGCTTCGTTAGTCTGCTGTCACCTCGAAGTCTCTTCCAGTCCTCATCGCTGCTTGAGCTGGCCAGGTCAAAGGTCAGAAGGACCCCAGGTATTTCTCTGTCTGGGACTATGAAAGCAGACTAGAGGTTCTCTGCAGAGTCTGAGAGGCTTCTACTACTGATGCGACTATTGATATCGAATAGGCGGGCCCAAGAATTCCAGTTTGCAGTGGGCCAGAACCAAATGCGTGCACATACACACACACTATTCTGTCTCTCTCTAATTATGCACTATTAATTGCTTAATGCAAGCTGAGAAGTTTATATTGACATATTACACCCTCTGTCTCTGTCCTAGAAACACACAAACTGTAGCCTAATGAGCATGCCGACCTCTCACCTCGAGGAGCACATAGGCGTTTGCAGTGAACACGCTGTATTGCCGAGAACAGCAGACATTGTTCTGCTCCGTAAACAAAGCCAGACCAAAGGGCCTGTTGTATTATTTACACACAGGCTCACTGAAGGATCTCTGCTGTGATTCGTTCATACATTCTAGTTTTACCCCTGTCTTTACCACAAGAGAGCCTGATCTGACCACTCCCACACGATTTCTCCCTCTCTCTCCATCTCTCTCTTTCATGCATCTCTTCATTTATCTTCCTTTAATAAAATACAATACAACAACACAGGGGGTGCAGGTTAAAGCTCCACCCGTTCGTTAATGTCTTGGGGTAGAGGACGATTCTCAGGTCAGGGCTCAAAGCAGCGGTCGCGGTGGGCGATACTCCCCAGGTCGGCCCTGGAGGTCTGGTCAGTGGCAGCGCTGACCAAGACCACGCGGCACTATCGTGCTTTCGGTGGGGCTCGTGCGCGATCTGCGTGACTCTGCTCTCCACACCAAACATTCGCCCTTCCGCACGACTGCTCCACAGATCGAGCGCTGCCCTATGATGGCTCTGCCAACCGTGCGCTCGCCCCTCTGTGTGTCCGCGCTGTCCCCCTGCGGGACACTCGTTCCGCACAGGCGCCGTCCGGAGCAAACGCCAAGTCCGGCTTGCGCAACAGCTCCATTGTTCGTGAGTGAGTGTGGGCACTGGAGCATGAGGCAAGAATGTGTCCTTGTGTTCACGCTCGCACAAACACACACACACATCTCATCGATTTGACAATCTGCCTTATTTCATAATTCTTCCAAATCATCAAGTAATGGTAGTGGGACGAGACGTTCTGCCTCCATTTCCCCCATCGTACCTCCTTCAGTTTGGTTCCAGACCAGGCAGCCGTGAAGCCTCCTGTCGTTAAGTTCATTAAGCCCATCTCTCCCGTTTCCTCCACCAAGTGGGGAGGTTCTGCAGGTCCTGTGAATGCTCTTGTGCGTACGTGCGTTTGTGAGGGTGTGTGTGCTATGCCAAGTTGAGACATAGCTGGTGTAGACGGGGGCCTGTCTGGCTGCATGAACCTGGCAGAGGGGTTGGAGTTGAGATGGACTGGTCAGATATTTTAAGTTATGACACTTATGTGATGTGTGCTACCCAGAGAGGGGACACACCAGAGAGACAGAGACGTGTCAGCGAGGACAAGCTCGGCGGGCGTATCTTCTGCATGCTCTGTTGCCTCATGTTAGAGGCACATGGGAGTTAGCAGTCTAGCTAATTACTTTAGCTCCTTACAAACTCACTTCTGTTCTCCTTATGAGAAAGACTGAAATACTGAGAAGGAAACACGCTGTTTGGTCGATACTCCTTTTACCATTCATCACAACCGCATTGATTCTAATACTGAAGCTTAGCGCCATTTAAAGCCACTTTTTCAACAGCCAATGGGGGTCACGCTGTCAGCAAACGTAGAGCAGGGCGGTGGTAATTGGATTTGCCATGGTCCTACAGCCTACGCGTCTGCTGCTTTAAACCCATCTACCTGCTTCCCCTCGCTGGGCCATCAGAGGAGAGCGGAGGAGGCCCACGCCGCCAGGGCTGCCACGCGCTTCCTGCAGCGCCTGGGAAGTCCTGTTCGCTTTTGTCTCTTCTGCGAGTTGCAACGCGTGGAGAGAGCGCGTTCCCTCTCGCTGTACCGTAGCAGGGCTGGTTCCTATGGAAACAGTGGCGGCAGCTTACGCGCTGCAAGGCTGAGTGTGTGTTTCATTTCCCTCCAGATTTATGATTTATGAATTATGATTTATGAGGGTATAGCATAACGAGCACACAGTAAGAAAACGGGTGAGATGGAGAAGCTGCGGTCTCCTTTACCCCATATTTCACACGTCTTCAACTTTTCTCGCTCTGTCTTGTTTACATTTCTTAAGCTTGGTCGACTGTGCATCTGCACCCCTGATCGCCATGGTGACAAAGGCTCGAGGTGTCCAGGGTGACGTGGGAGGATAGGGGCACTGTTTGCAGCCATTACACTTTAACAGCTTTGAAATTATTTCCCCTGTCTTTGTGTTCCTTTGGCAGAATTCTCTGAAGAAGAGGGTTGCACGTCCAAACACCAAACCCGATAAGAAAGCATCGCCTCAGGTAGCGTGCGTACAAGCCATCCTTTCTGTCATTATTACACATATTTTATTACACATATTTTCCTCACTGTACATTCAGTCAAGGGTATTGTAGCCCTTGTAGATCTAGAAACAGTCCTACCTTATATTATATTTATTAAACATAAAACAGCAATAAATAAAAAAGATAAAAAGGCTGACAAGCTTTACATCCTTATGTCCCTAGATGTTTAACAGTGGCGTAACATTTTATTGGTATAATGAATTCTCCTGAGCACTGTAAGCATTTACAGTTAAGCACCGCCAATCGACGTTTTTACTACATTGTTAAAACGCTGGGGGGGCTCTACCCCAATTATCCCTCTGCTCTCTCTGTTTTAGCTTAGAGGTTTGGAGAGTTGTATACATTAGGTTAGATAATTGACATTTAGGAAAGGTTTGGTTGGTTAGGTGTCTGTCTCTGTGCTGCGTCAGCCTCCAGAGGACAGCTCGGACCTGAAGTGCCAGCTCCACTTTGCCAAGGAGGAGTCAGCCCTAATGTGCAAGAAGCTCACCAAGATGGTTAAGGACAACGAGGCCATGAAAGAGGAGCTGGCCAAGTACCACTCGCTCTACGGCGACGTGGACTCCTCGTTGACCGTGGAGGAAGTGGCCGACTCGCCCCACACCCGCGAGGCGGAGGTCCGTGTCCACCTGAAGCTGGTGGAGGAGGAAGCCAATCTGCTCAGCCGCCGGATCGTGGAGCTAGAGGTGGAGAACCGGGGCCTCCGAGCCGAAATGGACGACATGAAGATCCAGGAGACGCCGGGGGGTCTGGCGGTGGTGGACGGTCCCGGGCAGCTGCTGCTCTCACCGTCGGCCGAGAGCGTGATGGAGTTGCAGCGCCACCTGCAGTTCGTGGAGGAGGAGGCGGAGCTGCTCAGGCGTTCGCTGATGGAGTTGGAGGAGCAGAACAAGCTCCTGATGAACGAGCTGAACCGCTACAAGTCGGAGCTTCCGTCCGACTCCGAGATCGAGTCCCTGTCGCCCTCCACCATCCTCCCCCCCTCTGTCGTCCCGGAAGCTCCGCCCTCTGAAGACGGCGAGCCGGGCCTGAGTGAGGCCTCACAGGAAGAGCTCCTCGCTGCCAGGCTGCAGATCGGCGAGCTGAGCGGCAAGGTGAAGAAGCTTCAGTACGAGAACCGCGTGCTGCTGTCCAACCTGCAGCGGTGCGACCTGGCCTCTAGCCACGGGCCCGGACGGCCAGCCATGGAGACGGATGCTGAGGCGGGGGACTCGGCCGAGTGCGTGCCCAGCCCGGAGCACCGCGAGGGGCCCGTGGGCGGTGAGGGGAACCAGCCTCTGGAGGAGAAAGGCGAGAAGTTGGCGAGGAGCGACCGCGCCGACGCCAACCTCAGCGTCAAAGACCTCCTGGCCCTCCGCGAACAGGCACTGCTCGTTACCTCCTCCATCAACCTCCTCACACCCGCTGACTCCAACTGCCTCCTGGCCGCTTCGGGCGACTCCGTCTACCGCAGGATCACGTCTGGAGAGCCTGCTGATGCAGGGCTCCTGGAAAAGAGCCCAGGACACCTAGTGGAGGCCCTCAACGCCAGGCTCCAGGCCCTCCAGGCCCAGCTGCAGGCTCTCTGTCAGAGGCTGGAGGCAGTGGGGGAGGCCCCGGAGAGGCAGTGTGTGGAGGGGTCGCCCCCTGGGGCCCTGCTGCATGCAGACCCCTGCCCTGCAGAAACTCAGGTCAACAACATCACAGCTCAACAGAAGGTGAGCAGTCCGCCCCATCTACTCCGCCTTGCAGCTTTTAATCTTTTTTTGGCTTTTTTTGGGGGGTTTTCCTCATTTCTTTGCCAGCAATTTGATTTCTTTTGCTTTACTTATTGAATCATCGCAAGTTTTACTAACACTACCCTATCCAAACACATTTGTTTAATAAGTCCTGCCAACTAATATGCATGTTCTTACTGCATTGTAAGACCTCTATGGGGATACCACTTTGGCCTCTAATGGAGTAAAGATTCATTAGAATAACATTGCTGGTCTTGGGTCAAATATCTGTTTGAGGCGTTTGTTCTTCTTAAACATCCATTATAGGTCAGAATGTTGGTGTAGCAGAACCTATGAACTGCTCAAATATTTTAAGGAAACTTTCACTACCAATTTACATTAAATGAAACTGCAATGTAACGTAAACAAACGTTCAAATGTTTAAATGTCACAATGAACAAAATGTTTGTAATACTGTATATGTATTTCGGACTTTTGAAGTAAGCAGCGCAGGTTGCTATCTGGCCGACCTTATGTTGCTTACCATACAACAGACAAAATTATTAACCTTTAGAAGCAAGATGAGCGTAGAGGGTGTGAGACTTGGTCTCTTCAAACACATTTGGCCCAATTCCCTCAGCAGTCGTATTACCAATGCCTGACCACTGCATGTTAGCAACCATTCCATTACCTTTCCTGTCTGTGTAGAAAACAGCTAAATATATATATATATACATATTATTTTGTTTTTATATACAAATATCTGAAAAGAAGTCTTGACACAATCTCTAGCTATTTCAGTGTGTTCCGGACACAACAGGGCCCAGAATGGACAGAATGGTGTTTATTCACTGGACATCTACCTATATTCCACTGAAATAGGTCCAAAAGGGATATTAAGCAGCACTGTGTTTACACCTAGACTCCATTAGAGGTCCAAACCTTCAAAGCCCAATCCAGACCGCTCTCTCCTTCCTTCCTCTCTCCTCCTCTTTTCTCTCCCTGCATGGGCACCATGACCCGTGGGTGTCTGCGCCCTGTCTCTCCCTCTGCCGCTCTTCCTCTTCCTCTCCTCCTCGTTTCGACTCGTCCCCCTCCCCCGATACCCCCCACCCCCCACAGCCGCTGCTGGCTCTCCTCATGGCCCTGTTGGTCCTGTTCGCCACCCTGTCTTCCGTCTCTGTGGCCAAGCTCTTTTTGCTTTACATACTTTTTATTGTCTTGTGAGTGTTTGTCTTTCCCCCTCCCCAGGAGTGCCACACCCCCCCCCCTTTTATTTTGGTGGTGTCATTTTACATTTGGTGATTTCCAGCCCATCTCTGGTCCACTTCGCTGTCCTGTATTTGGCTGTTCTACATCCCACCACCTGACTCTCCCTCTCCACTCCCCTCTCCCCTGCCACTCCATCCTCCTCCTCTTCTATTGTTTGGGTTTCGGTCGCTTTCGTTTTCCTTCATTAACTTGCCCATGCATGCATGCAGCAGCCCAACAATAGGGACCAGCCGGAGGTCAAAGGTCACGAAGCATACCTGTGCAAAGCAGAGGAGGAGAGCAACAGACATACAGACAGCAACAAGGAGCAGGTGGCGACCTCCACGGAGACCAGCGCTGCACTGGTGGGTGCTCAGACACACTCGCACATATCACAACAAAGGCGGCATGGAAGCTTCCAGCCCTCAGTTATAAATCGTGCATTTGGCTCAGATCTAGAAGTCCTCTTTTAGTTACTGGCACAATCACAAAACACTTTGTAGCTCTTTGTGTTGAAAACCTTTTTTTTAAAGAAGTTAAAACCTTGAAGTAGTTTCAGCACATTTTAGAAATTCCTATATCACAGTGGAATGCAGTGCAAAGCAAAGACACTAAAGACACGATTAGGCAGAAAAATATTGGTGTATGTTTATAATAATGCTGTCATTTTATATTATTAGGGTTTAGGTGTCAAGTTAAACAAAATAATAATAGGAAATAAGGTAGGGTTGGAGTCCAGTCTGACTGTCTGGTCCATTCTGCTTCTCCTGAGACGCTAAATGCAGGGTCTTGTAGTGTTGCAGGATTCCTCTCCTGTCCCTGCCCACAGCTCCTCCCCTCCTTAGGCCCATGGGTGTGCCCAGGCTGCTCATTTGCATCGCTACCTTTAGCACAGTGGGATGATCTCACATTACTGGCAATCTTATTAGTCAGCTACTGTCCTGGGTGATTCTAAATCTAGGAGCATAAGCTATCTTAAGATTCCTGTGGCTGTAAAGTATGTTAGATCACTGACACAGCTTTAGGTCTGGGCCATTATTATGAGCAATGAGATTAGAACAGCATTCTGCTAAATTAGCTTTCCAGTAATTCTTCATCGTTGGTGGAGTAAATAGTTTCTCCGGAAAAACCACAGGGGTGACATTCATGCAACGTTTGGGTGGTACAAAGCTTAGCATTATGCTACTAAGAAGGAAAACATTATAAAATGTGTTGTATGTTTTGGTTATGTTGTTGACAAAGATGACGCGTGACATAGGAAACGTGGCTTATTCCAGCGTTTACCCCCACAAGGGAGTGAACGAACACAAACATTCACACACATCCCATGAACACCAGGCTTGTTGAGTCACACGGCCCGTTCTAATGACATCATGCCCCTGAACGCAAGAAGGAAGGGTCTGTTACTCTCATTTGTGTGACCTTTTGATACATGGTCTCCATGGCGATGGGAGGCACGGGAAGTACAATGAGGAGAGCTGTTTGGTGGCCACGCCTGTGTGATGGTATTAAAACATGCCTGTGCCAAGCGGGGTCGCGCCGCAGCAGAGCTAGCTGGGTGTTGTGCTTAACCCAAGGACAATCCCACTGACCGTAGCTCATTTTTTCCACTGCTGGTCTTAACATGAGATTAACATCACATTTGAGTGTTTATGACCATGGCTGGTCAGTTATTGCATATATATCGACATATTAACCTTCGTCTAAAAGTGGAGCTGCTTTAGATTTGATAATAACATAGTAATGGCTGGGTCAGAAGAGCAAATCTGGGTTAGTTTGTGGTGGTTGGGACATGTAGTCTTTCTGGGGGCTCATGAAATGAAGCATGTGTAACAGCTGCTGTTAGTGCTAGCTCTATAGTGAGGAATACTACCTCTCCTTGCATGTGTTCTCCAGAGATTCATTTTGCATATGATTTATCTAGATGACTGCAACTTTTTCTGTTACCAAGAAATTCAGAGTGGAATAAAATAACAGGTGACAGAAGGAGAAAGTTTTTGTTTCAGCGTTCACAAATATCGAAGTAAATGAAGCACTGAGAAGGGGAGAAATTGCTGTTCTACGCTCTAGAAATGGAGAATAACAGGTTTCACTGTGTAAAGAGAAGTGGGAGTTCGTAGTGACTGTCGCACCACTACTGGTACTGTACTGCTATAGGGTACTGTAACTGTGTGGAACTGTTGTTAGTGCTATAGGGTACTGTAACTGTGGAACTGTTGTTAGTGCTCTGGGGTACTGTAACTGTGTGGAACTGTTGTTAGTGCTATAGGGTACTGTAACTGTGGAACTGTTGTTAGTGCTCTGGAGTACTGTAACTGTGTGGAACTGTTGTTAGTGCTCTGGGGTACTGTAACTGTGGAACTGTTGTTAGTGCTCTGGGGTACTGTAACTGTGTGGAACTGTTGTTAGTGCTATAGGGTACTGTAACTGTGGAACTGTTGTTAGTGCTCTGGAGTACTGTAACTGTGTGGAACTGTTGTTAGTGCTCTGGAGTACTGTAACTGTGTGGAACTGTTGTTAGTGCTCTGGGGTACTGTAACTGTGGAACTGTTGTTAGTGCTCTGGGGTACTGTAACTGTGTGGAACTGTTGTTAGTGCTATAGGGTACTGTAACTGTGGAACTGTTGTTAGTGCTCTGGAGTACTGTAACTGTGTGGAACTGTTGTTAGTGCTCTGGGGTACTGTAACTGTGGAACTGTTGTTAGTGCTCTGGGGTACTGTAACTGTGGAACTGTTGTTAGTGCTCTGGGATACTGTAACTGTGTGGAACTGTTGTTAGTGCTCTGGGGTACTGTAACTGTGTGGAACTGTTGTTAGTGCTCTGGGGTACTGTAACTGTGTGGAACTGTTGTTAGTGCTCTGGGGTACTGTAACTGTGTGGAACTGTTGTTAGTGCTCTGGGGTACTGTAACTGTGGAACTGTTGTTAGTGCTCTGGAGTACTGTAACTGTGTGGAACTGTTGTTAGTGCTCTGGAGTACTGTAACTGTGGAACTGTTGTTAGTGCTCTGGGGTACTGTAACTGTGTGGAACTGTTGTTAGTGCTCTGGAGTACTGTAACTGTGTGGAACTGTTGTTAGTGCTCTGGGGTACTGTAACTGTGGAACTGTTGTTAGTGCTCTGGGGTACTGTAACTGTGTGGAACTGTTGTTAGTGCTCTGGGGTACTGTAACTGTGGAACTGTTGTTACTGGGGTACTGTAACTGTGGAACTGTTGTTAGTGCTCTGGGGTACTGTAACTGTGTGGAACTGTTGTTAGTGCTCTGGGGTACTGTAACTGTGTGGAACTGTTGTTAGTGCTCTGGGGTACTGTAACTGTGTGGAACTGTTGTTAGTGCTCTGGGGTACTGTAACTGTGTAGTACTGTAACTGTGTGGAACTGTTATTAGTGCTCTGGGGTACTGTAACTGTGTGGAACTGTTATTAGTGCTCTGGGGTACTGTAACTGTGGAACTGTTGTTAGTGCTCTGGGGTACTGTAACTGTGTGGAACTGTTGTTAGTGCTCTGGGGTACTGTAACTGTGTGGAACTGTTGTTAGTGCTATAGGTGCTATAAGTGCTATATAACTGTGTGGAACTGTTGTTAGTGCTATTGGGTACTGTAACTGTGTGGAACTGTTGTTAGTGCTATTGGGTACTGTAACTGTGTGGAACTGTTGTTAGTGCTCTGGGGTACTGTAACTGTGGAACTGTTGTTAGTGCTCTGGGGTACTGTAACTGTGTGGAACTGTTGTTAGTGCTCTGGGGTACTGTAACTGTGTGGAACTGTTGTTAGTGATCTGGGATACTGTAACTGTGTGGAACTGTTGTTAGTGCTATAGGGTACTGTGTGATATGGTTCTTTGCACTCCGAGGAACTTTAACTGTGTGGAACTGCTCAGAGAAACACCTTGTCATTACACTTTTATCCCTTTTGGCTCTAAGCTTGTTGAAAAAGAGCAAGCAAGGTTGAGTGAAACAAAAGTGCAAAGTGAATCCCACTGCTTGTGGAGTGGAGCATCACAGTGGCTGGGCCACAGATGGCCCCCAGCATCAGTCACAGCACCAGAATACTGAAATAAGGCGTTATTCACTCAAAGACTCATATCTCAACTAAACGCCCAGAAGCATTCCAAGGAGCCCTCACCCCGTGTCCACACACACACCCCATCCTGTTCTCTGTTTAACTGGCCGGCAAATAACAATTTCATGAGGCAAGATAATTACAGTCTCGTGGCCATAATCTCAAGTCGTATGCTTTAAATTTCATGGGGGGTGTCGACTTTTGGCAGTGTCTGTGGCTGGAAGGGGAAATGGGGCAATCTCTGTCTCGCCGGTCAACTGGAAAGCTCTCGAGTGCGTTTAGATGCAGTGGTCTGTGGTGGCACAGACATAATGAGCTATGCTTAGCCTGGAGGCAAAAGCTTCACTGACACGAACACTGTACATTAGCACATAATATACAATGCACGTTATATTTTATATGAGTTTGTCGGTAATCCAAGCTGGTTTTGATGGCCTCTCGCGTGGCTGCGTGCTAAAGGTGGCGAGCTAAGAGTCTGTTCGCATGTCCTGCCATAGCTGTCGGAGCAGGTTCGGGACCTGCAGGCCCAGCTGAGCGAGGCGAGGGGAAGAGGCGAGGAAGCTCGGGCGGAGCTGGTGCTGGAGCGGCAAGCGCGCCGCGACCACACGCACGTCTGTTCCCAGAAGCTCTCTCAGGTAACCGGAAATACAACACGCTCGCGCTAAAGGCGACACAAAGCGCATCGACGTGCACCACCACAGGGTTAGCGTTAGCGACGGTGCTAGCAGTGGCGTTAACAAAGGGAACTTGGGACCTTCAAAACAGAGTGAAAAGAGTGTCGAAAATGCACCAGATGTTTGCATGGTCTTAACTTCACAAGACTCACTAACATAGTTCATCTGTTTCTCTCATGAGCTCATGTGCTTGTCTCCTGAGCTCATTTGCTTGTCTCCTGAGCTCATCTGCTTCTCCCACCCCTCCCTCCCTCCCTGACACACAGCTGCAGGACGAGCACCAGAAGGCATTGGTGCGGCGCGACTTCCAGCTGCAGAGTGCGAGCCTGCAGACACGTCTGCAGCAGAAGCTCTGGTGCCAGGAGAGGAACCTGCTGGTGCAGGAGGCCCAGCAGGTCAAGCAGGGTCTGCTCCTGGCCAGCCTCAAGCTGCGCTGGCTCCTCACGCAGTGGAGGCTTGGCAAGAAGCTCGATGCCGAGGGCAAGGACGTCCTGGAGGTACGCCGTGCCGACTGGCCGCCCGAGAGCGCCTCGGGCCGCGAGGCCCCAGGGAGTCGATGTCTGAGGGGTTCAGTGCGAAGTTGTGCCTTTGCTTTTCAAAACGCGCCGAGAATCTTCATGTCTGTTTTTGAGTCTGCTCAGAGTGATACAGTACGCTGCCAGATCACATGAACTGAAAAACACATTACCTCACCAGGTGAACAGCGTTAAAGACCTCCATCTGCTGCTGGAGGAAGACGGCATCTCCCCACGCCATGGAGACAACAAGATGGCGGCTGCCGAGGAGCAGCCGTTCACCTCCACCACTACCAAAGAGCACAGTCTTGCGGAGAAGCTCCTCCTGCAGGTGAGCCACCCTGCTCCACCTCTTCCAGGGCTCAGTGCATGAGAGGCGGTGTTAGATGTGGATCACACCTCACCTCACAGAATGCCCTCAAGTCTCTGACACACCCCCGCCTCTCCCTCCCCTCCCATGCCCTGCCAGCAGTCCGGAGGCTTTAGCACTACTTTGTCGGACCTGAAGGTGGCGCTGCAGGATCTGAGCGCCGAGCTGAGGGAGGAGCGGCAGAGCTCGCAGGAGCTCACGCAGCAGTTCGCCCGGGCCAAGGCCTCCTGGGAGGTGGAGCGCACTGAGCTCAAAAGCCTCATCACTCAGGTGAGATCACTCCGCCTTAGCTGTAGACAGAGGTGTTATGCCAGAGTACTCCTTTTACTTGTTTCAGTTAGTGCACTGAAAAACTTCTATAAATCTGCGCAGAGACTTTTAATTTTAATGAACTCGAAAGCAAAAAACAGATCGGTTGGACTGGATATTCTTACAGAACAACTTTAGTAAGGGTTTTACTTTACAATAATATCATTACTTCATGAAAATTCCATGTAAATTGTGGTCTTGCAGAAGACAATGGACTCCAATCAGATTATTGTTATGGTCTTGAGGCCCAGCCAACACTAATACATTCATTGATTGAAATGCTAAGCGCTGTCTGTGTGTGGGTATCAGCATTGTTGGAACTGCCCTGTGCACTTGCCCACTTAACCCTGCTGTGTCAGGCAGCCGTTCACACATCGCCTCTTATATCATGAAAGTGAAATATATTATCTGCGGATGTAACTGCAGACAGTCCACTTAAAATCAATAATTCACTCAAACCAAGCAGGCTACTCCGTGCTTAATTCATATCTGTGGTGTGTAATAATCCATGGCATAATTCATTTAGTCTTGATTGGCGTTGGCGGTTGGCGTAAGGGTAGCTACATGCTCTGCGTCAGGGTCATAGTTATTGATCATGCTTAGAAATATTAAAGCAATTCCTCCTGAAAACCTCGTCCACTGCGGACCAGTCGAGCACTCGTCAGTGAGGCGGCACGCCCCTGGAACATTCCGCCCCACGTCGGATCGCCTTTAGTCCCGTGGCATTTATTTTAATGTGGCGCTTTAGTCTGCCGAGGCGCTGATAGTCTGCCGAAGTGTGGAAGCAGGGCGATCCGTCTTCCGCCCGCAAGCGGCATTAGCGGCGGGGCGCTTATGGGCTTCCTCCTGGGCGGTGACGGCCAGACGGGACTTTTAGATCTTTGAGCTGTGAGGTTCGTTCGGAAAAGCACGTTCTTAACGAGCCCGCGACGTTAATGACGGAGACGCAGCGCTCTGTGAGACGGGGCAGAGTGGAACAAAAGAAAAAGCAGCAGACGTGTGTGAAGTGACATTACGGGGAAGAACAAAGCGCGCTTTCTTCAAACGGCGTGAGACTGGCCGACGGCACACCGCTGAGGAACCACAATCAAGCACATATCCTACATTTAGTCTTGGGAAACACAAAATACAACAGAATCTTAATAACCCGAATCACATTTGCTTCAAATGCACAAGGATACGTTGCATGGCGAAGCAGATTAAGACAGCTTGTATACATAAGTGGTAATTATCCAGAATATTTGCATATTCCTTTGCGTATCTGAGTGCTCACCCGAGGCTTTCCCCATGAAAACAAACACACATAAGCAAGTGGCTGTGGGTGGGGGATGGGGATGGGGGAACTGGGAGGTGGGGGCGGGGCCTGTCAGTTGGGGGTGGGGCCTGTCTGCTGTAGTCCGTGCCTCGTCTGGTTCTCAGTGCACAACATAATTGAGAAGGCGAGTGCAGAGCATGTGGGCAGACGCCCCATCAGACACCCCCAAGACTCCACCCAGGCCCCTGGCACCCACCCGTGCGAGACGCATATCTCATAAGGCTGGCAGAGGGGGAAAACACACATCCCCTGTGCAGCAGACCACAAACACCTCATTACCAACAGACGGCACAGTACCACAGGCCTCACGTAATCATTGGCTGGCTTGATACAGACTACCATTAGAGCCTCGTACGACTGTTCCATGTGACCGGTGGGCCTCCCCGAAGGCCACAAGCAGTAATAACACGAGCCACATGCACTCATAAAACTTGGCGCAAAACAGCTGTTGTTCCTCTGGTTGCGATTTAATGAAACGTCATAAGCAGTAACGGGCATGTAGGCCGATATGTGGCTTATTACCTGATCTGCTTTTATTTTACTTTACATTACAAATTGCACTGTATGCTAAACTTTGTGTCATGGTCAGGGAATGTTTTATTGTTTTATCACTTTGACTAGAGGTGCCCTATAATTTAGTTTTTATAGGGTAAAAAAACCAAAATGTGTGAACCAAATTTTTAAAAATTAACCAAATTAACCAAAAAAAAAGAGAGACAGCATGTCCCTTCTGTCATAAAACAACAACTTGAATCGACTAGTTTATCATTTTGGACCATCATGCAGTAACTATGGTTACTGCTTCTCTGCTTGAGAAACGCGTATTCCATCCTCAAGCTCTCTGCTTTCCTCAGCTGGAGGGGAAGACTACAAAGACAGCTGTGGCAGGAGGTGAAAAGGACCCTCCGGACCTGAAGGGGGCGCTGAAGAGGGAGCGTGAGGAGCACCAGCACTTGCTGGCGGACTCGTACGCTGCGGTGATGGACCTGACCAAGCAGCTGCAGATCAGTGAGAGGAACTGGGGCCGGGAGAAGCTGGAGCTCCTGGAGCGCTTCAACCAGGAGAGGAGCCAATGGGAGCAGAGACTCCGTGATGCCCAGAGCAAAGGCTCTCAGGTCAGAGGTCATGCTGGGGTCAGCGCTCTGATGACCTTTTTTCCATCCAGTCCCCTTTCTTTATACTTCTCTTCGTACGTTTCATTTCTCAGTGCTGTTGTCATGTTATGTTTAGCCTCTTTTAAAGGTGCCTGTGTTTTTGGTTTGTTGTGGTATCTTACGCCACGTCGTGTGTTTTGCCCTTTGCTTCTCATTGTTCACACACTTCCTCCCTGGGCTACATGTCTGCACCCTCAGAATGGGCGGATATGACATTATCCTTGAACATTTCCAGAGATCACACACACACACACACAGACACACACTGCTGCATCACTTATCTGTGGCTGTGGAGCTCACCGCATGACTGCCAGCAGTCAGACAGGACAGTAATCGCCCATGCTGCGGTCAGCGCGTCAAGAGAGGAGCCTAAATCTGACCAATTATGCATTTAACTTTCCTAACCTCTTAAATACAGTGGGGCTTGCCATCTGCTAAACAGATTGTAAAGATAAAATATCACATGCTGGCTTAGGTTTAACCGTCTGTTTAAGTCAGTTGGATTACGTTTCTATCCTGATGCTGTACACACACACACTCATTTCCACAGAGGGGCTGTGTTGACCTCTCACTGCTCCTGCGGATATCCGCTCTGTCAGTGGTGAGTGTCCCGCCAGTGAGAGATGATCATCAAAGCCTCGTCTGTTGGCTACTGGAACTTCATTTGCTCTACAAGAGTACATTTGCTACTACATTCACACTATATATATTCGCTTTTACAGTCTCTCCAAGACAAAGAAAAGGAAGTTTGCACAGAAGTACCTCCAAATGAATCAGCTTTGCAGAGGTAAAATGAATTCCAATACATTTTCTGTTCTATTTCTGTTTCGATTCTCTGCTCCTCTCCTTCACTAAAACAATTATGGAAGCAGAATGTCAGCGTGTTTGATCTGTTTTGTTCTGTGCAGGACCAAGTCGATTTCCTCCCTGTCAGAGTTGGAGAGTCTACTGGACACGGCTCCTCTTCTTCCGGGTCATGAGGTCAATGGAATCACAGAAAGGAAATCTGGGAAGCACCAGTTTGGTGACCATGCCAGCCTGCTGACCCCCACTGACCTGAGCGACATTAACCAGAAGAACTGGAAGTATCTGAGCAGCGAGTGGGCGTGTCTGGAGAAGGCGGAGCCCTTTAAGACCTGGGACTGTCCCACCACGACCTCCTGCGCCAGCTTCCCGGAGCTGGAGCTAAGGGTGGAGCAGGTCCAGAGGAGTTACACCGCCCCAGACAAGACGGGCATCCGTATCTACTACAGCCCTCCGGCCGTGAGGAGGATGGAGAGGAGGATGGAGCAGAGGGCTCAGGAGGAGCGGGCGGGGCTCGCGGGAAGGGCGGCGGCCATCTCGGATCCCGCCTCGCTGCCGACGACGTCCGCGTCTTCGGTCCCGTCCTCGTACGAGCAGTGGCTGAACTCGCTGACTCAGCAGCACCGGGACCTGCTGGAGGGCCGGACGGGCGGCCTGGAGATCTCGGGCAACCTGAGCGACGACATGAAGGAGATGACCAACTGCGTGCGGCAGGCCATTCGCTCCAGCTCCCTGGAGAGGAAGTGCAGCAAGGACGCAGGCAGCCAGACGGTGGGCGTGGCCAGCACGGGGACGCAGACCGCGCAGTTCGTCAGCGTGGGCCTGCAGACCGACTGTCCCGCCTCCCGAGGGGTGGGGCTTCACGCCAAGGCGTGGTCCCCGCGGCCGGTCTCCTCGCTGGCGTCGGCACGTTCGCGCCAGATCTCCTCGTCGCTGGAGAAGGTGCACGGGCGTATCGACCGGCCCTGCTGCTCGCCAAAGTACGGCTCGCCCAAGCTGGTGCGGAGGGTCTCCACCTCCTCCTCCAAGCTGGAGACGACGTCGTCCTCCTCCAGGGAGCGCAGCGTGTGGGGCCTGTCCAACCGCGGCGGGGCGCCAGGCGGCTCGGCGTGGGCGCGCTCCACCACCACGCGCGATAGCCCCGTGCTCAGCGGCCTCAACGACGGTCTGTCCAGCCTCTTCAGCGTGGTGGAGCACACGGGCCCCGGCGAGGCGCTGTGGAAAGGCGACGCCTGCCCTGGTCGGCAGCCGGCGGGCAAGCCCTCCTGCCCCAGCAGCGGCGTCGTGTTCCCGGGCGACGTCGCCGCGCGCAAGTACGGCATCGTCCACGAGTTCTTGCGCAACGTGTGCGGCCGGGCGGGGCCGCTCGAGAAGAGCGGAGACATAGACGAGCCTAAACCCGAGTGCCTGTCTGGGGCTCTGATCGGCACCGACAGCGTCACCAAGATCGTCAACAAGAGGTTCATGAGGCAGGCGCAGCGCGATGACAGCGTGGTCGGCGGGAAGGAGTCTAGCAACGTCAGCGCCAGCACCAGTAGCCTGGAGGTGAGCGCTCAGGAGAAAATGTAGGTTCAAACCCCACCACACCTGGAACAACATGAGCTCTCGGTCTATGATCTTATAACCAACCAGTTCCACTACTGTTCCATTATCACCAATTACAGATGACTAATTGTCAAAAGATTTTTTTTTAAAATTTCCATCTACAAATGGTTATTTAATATTGTGGCTGATTTAAAAATGTTTTAAATATTCATGTAAATCATGGCCTTTCTTTCACAGGACTCGTGCGACTGCGCCTCACAGCCCGCCACATCATGCCTCACTCGCTCCTCACGCGCCGCACTCCGCCACACCCACAGCCAGTGTAGGCACCGCCTCCAAGAGTCAGCAACACCAAACGAAGACAGAACAGAGGCCGTTAACGAGTGACGGCGAAGAGGGCGTGGCTTTCCACCAGTGCTTTGCAACACACACACACTGATGCACTGCCTCACACACACACACACACACACACACACACACACACTGCCACACGAAAGCACTGCCGCACACTACCTTACACACACCCAAGCACACCACATGCGACCACGGAGCGCTTCACACTTTGGGACCATTCGATGGCGCTGTAGAGTTCCTTGATGGTTTGATGCAACCAGCACACTCTTGATGCCAAGGAAAGGGAAGCCAGACAGGCTTCTCCATTCTGTCCCCGTCACCCAGCCAGCGAACCCCCTTCCGCTGGAGGAGACCGTCCCATAACCAGCCTGGCGGGACAGCCGCCTTAGTCAGTCGGACTTCGGATGGTCGCCTCGCGAGCCACACCAGATGTCACTGGGATCTAATGAGTTCAGGGGTATCAAAACTTCTCAGCTGCATTCTGGGATCAGGCTTTGCTTTTAACGTCCTAAAGAATTTTATTCTTACGGTCAAAAGAGAGCTGATCCCAGGTCTTGTTACATACACAGGGAGAAATTAAAACTACTGGTAATTGCTATCACCTCATAAGAATCACTACGACCAGCAGAAGGACACATTCCATATTGTTCATTTGTGATTCCCAGTTCAGTTTGCTTTATGCATTGGGGAAAAACATGACTAAAGTTCTACTGACACCAGGTGGTGTGACGCTGTGGGAGAATCGCACCTTGACCTCTCAGTCAGTTTTGAGCTCTAGTCTTTTACTCTTTTAAGGTAAATAAAGGCCTACGACAGACATTTTCATTTTCCTCCCTGTAATCTCAGACTCCGACTCCACCGGCTCAGATGCTGGAATCTCACCGCTCATTAAACTCAGTTTACCACAGCTGTTCTACAAACGGAGCAGCCATTTGGGACCACCTGCCATCTTTACACCAGTCAGAAGATGAACCTCTTGACGGCCTGCGTGAAGCCTTCTCAGTCCTTTTCCCGCTCTTAACCGAATGTACAGTCCTGTTGCATTGTGAGGCTTCTTGAAACCCTGATTATCTGCAGAATTGCTGTTTTACTTCAGATGATGATGATGGCATTCTTGCTAGACTGAAAACATCTTCTGAGACCACATGTTGATAGTTGTAGCATAGGAACGTCCTAACATGGAGTTCGATGTACTGTACTGTACTGTATGTTGGAGACCTCACGAGCACTGATGAACTTTGCCCGTTGCCATGCGGGTTTTCTAGATGACATTTGGAAAAACAAAAAAAATGGGAAGAAATTGCCTCCTTGTTGTGTTGGAAGTCTTTGCTTGTGCGTGGGTGTCTCTTTGCAGTGTGCACCCATGAATGTCACTCTAGAAGGTTCTTTTTTAAGAGCCTGTCCACTCCTCGTCTTTCTCTTCTCACAGTGCATCATGGGAAGCAACATCATTAGTGCGCATGCGCTCGTTAAAGGGGACGATCTCAGAAAAGACCGAACGAACAACCTCCCGCCGCTAAGCCTCATTTTGATCTCCACTTCTCATGTGGAAGGTTTTTGTTTAAGCTCAACATTCAGGACAAACAAAATGGCAACTTCCGTCCATGGCGTCCATCCGGACACACGCCCAGAAGTGCTTGTGGAATTAGCTGAGGGTTTTGTTTTCTTTGGAGCAAAGTATGAAATATGAGCCATGTGAGGAATTTGCTAAAGTAACTATGCAGTTACTATCAGTTGTGTACTTGCCATCAAGTCAGAGGTACCCTAATAACAATGTAGTATTGGGCAGTTCATTTTCCCACTGAAAGCTGTATTTATGTCTATGTCTGATAGCAATGGTGCTGTGCAAACTAAAAAGCTTTTTCGTGATTTAAGTGCTTTTATGCAGATTTGAGGGCAGCACTTTAGGGCAGACCATTTCCGTCTTTTGCAGAAGTTGTAATAGATGTGGCAGGTCCTGCACTCAGCAGTATCCACTGCAAAAGGCCATGTTGACAGAGATAGACACACACACACACACACACACACATACACATTTTGACTCTCAGCTGCTATCAGAGGTCTCACTGCTCTTTACATCCAGCACTCTTCTTCTCTCTCACCCTCTCAGGTACACACACTCTCACACACACACACACACGCACACACACACAGCCTCTCTAGTTGCCAGGCAATGGCAGTCCCCTCTGTACACATCTCTCTGCGCACAGCGACTTGCTGACCCAGCTCTTTTATAAATAGGGCATTACTGGTGAGACACGTCGCCCCCATTTCCCTACGGTACTATCCCCGCTCCGCCAGACCCATCCGTCCGCTGACAGCCCGCCGGGACCTCGGCATGCTGCCTGATGTTCTGCCCCTCCCCCTATCAGGAGCGGAGGCCATGGCCAAACCTCGCGCTGCTACCTCCTCTCGGCATCAGGAGACGCCACTACGGTCCCTCTGCTCGCTCCCGTGTTTGGTTCAGAAGGTCACACGAGTGCCTTTCTTTCTTTTGGAAGAAATCCGAGCAAGATGTCTCATTTCTGACTCTTTGAGGAGCTGCCTGCAAAGAGACCACAGGCCATACTTACGGTGCGTCTGATTCAGTTGGGTATGTGCTGTCCTCTGCTACCAAAATAGTTTCTTTCCACACTTTCAGCCCAGTACGAGCTCAGAAAAGAAAATCATGGAACTAAGGATTGACTGGAAAAGCAGTTTCTACTTGTACTGGGGATTTGAAGTAATGTAAGACTAGACCCAACGAACAAAGACCAGCTGACTACTGACAATATGTTTGTGCTATTAATCATCTATGCCACTGTAAGACATTCACAGCCTGACGTTTGCTTCAAACTGTCGTAAACGTAATAAAAAAAAAAATCATCATACCTGATGAATCTCTTTAAGTGATCCATCTGGTGTGAATTTTATTTGTTCCTGAGCAGTCTAAATGATCCCTATAGGAGATAACCACCACCAAGGGGGAAAGGATGGAATCTCAGGACCTCCACCTATCACAGAGCCATTTTCATGACCCTCACGGACCGCTCTGAACACCAGCCAAGTTTTTTAAATTCTTATCTTCATCTTCAAGCCAAACCTGGTACAGGCTCAATTAAAGCTACTTCGAGGAGAATGACATCAGTCCTTATTACTACACATGCAGGGTCTTGCTCCCCCAAGGGTGATAGCACTTAGTCATGTAGTAAGCCCTTACTGCTGAACTGTAGAAGTTCACAGACCAATATGCCCCCACCCCCATCATGTCAGATCATCCTCCCATAATGCCTAGCAATATGTAAATGACCTAGTAGCTTACCATTTGCTAAATTATTGAGAATGCTTGTATATTTTGTTTTTTTTTCTTTATAAAAAAATCTTTTATTAAATGAGATGGTGATGAAAAGTGAATAAAAAACGCTCCTTAATATTGTAACTTGAACACAAACATACTGTACATAAATATACAATTTATACTCTTTCTATCCTTGTGTAGGGAAAAAATCTCTTGAATGTTTCTGCTGAGTTTGAGCTTGACCTCTGTAGCCCACCTCCTCCTCCTGTCTGTGTGTAAATATGTCCATTTGGAGAAAAGTAAAGTCACTGCATTGTGTGGGGAGGGGGTTGGATTGGTTGTTGCCTCAAATATAACTTTCCTGTTTGTCATAATTCACAAATAAATGTTGGAAAAAAACTGCTGAGTTTACATGTGGTGTTGTCTCACTGTGTAACTAACAAAAGGAAATAACTGAAGCAGGTTGACACATTTACTGAAGACTTGCGTATGTGTAACTGGGGATAAAGACCACAAATCTGCCACTGACACCTGTTTGGTGAAAAGCATGGAAATCCCATCATCTCCCTGTGTGACAGCCGCATCACCAAACACACACACACTTAGTTCCTGTCTCTTCCACCCAGCCAGCTGTCGTTCCAGTGGCCTGTGTGCTCAGCTACAGGCAGCCATGATGGTATAGTGTGCAGCGTCTTCCAACAGAGAGAGCCAGATCTGAGGGTGGAGAGCGGCTGGGAGAAAGGGCAACCGGACCAGGAGCCGTCTGGAACCAGGACCAGGAGCCGTCCGGAGCCTAGGAGAAGACGTGGCCCAGCTGCAGCGTGGCAACCGCTGTGAAAGCACACGCTGTCCAGCTGTGGTCTCCGAGTGGGACTTCAGGACCGCATTCCATTCCTCCATATCTAGTGCTGACGCTCTGAGCTCACAAGTTGAATAGGAGTGAGACAGTTGCTCTTATGGATGTGTGTGCATTTTGCATAATTGTCTGTAGGAAAGACAATCCAGACTGGTGTGTGTGTGAGTGTGAGTGTTCGTTGATGGGGACGAGGAGCATGTGGTGGTGTCGGGTTCATGTCCTGGGAACATCTGGGTTTCTGAAATATTTTCCCTCTTTTTCTTTTTTTCCCTTCTTTGAAAAGAGTTTATATTTGAATCTCCGCGCTTGGTAGCACAGGGGACACAGGATATGACGTCACACTGGCGACATTCAAACTGGAGTCGTTGCTCATCCTTGCCAGCAATAAAGTGGCTTCTTTCCCTGTTTCAGAGTGGTGCTGTTGGGGGTGGGGGAAGGAGATAGGGCAAGGGAGAGAGACGATATGTGGTCGCGTGAAGGGTGGAGCTTGCAGGCTGCAAAGTGCTGTACTAACACATTGTTTTGTACTTGGATGACACAACTCTGCATACCGTGCAATATTACAGTAGGATCTTTTAGTTTGTGTGTGTGTGTGTGTGTGTGAAGACACCCATCTTGCACATAATTAGTTTTACTGGGCAACAATCTGTGTACTTTGACCATTGCCATGTCACCCTTGGATCATTGGCAATAGAGTGTATTGTGCAGTTCAAAAAGATACTGAGAATTTGAACATGACTACCAGAGAAGATGCAGGATCAGAATCAGAGCAATGTTATGTTCAGACTAATTAATTTTTCAAAGGAAACTCCCTGTGAATTTCCTCTACCAATCTTAATCTGTGCCCAGACAACTGTCCCTACTGTTCTTATCAACGAAGACTTAAAAAGCAAATGACTTTTCTGCTGGTTATGAGAGCTTGAGTGAAGCCTCTCACTGAATCAAGATCTCCAGTGAAAATGACAGATCCTGCTCTCCTGAGAGACACGACTGTAGTAAGCTCAGTTTTAGCTGCCTGTCCTTTCTTACAGACAGAAAAGATGATAACTCAGTATGCTTCGTTTTTCTTTTGACTGAGTGTATGTGTGTGTGTGTACACAGGCCTGAGACATGCTGTTTGCACTGTATCGCTGAAGGCTACCATGATTAATGCGGGAATGATGAGAGAACTGCACTAATTGTATTGCCAACATCTGGAACGAGAGATAGGTTGGTTGCAAGTATGTGCGTGCGCTCACGCGTGCTAAAGGCTGTGCGTGTGTGCGCGCGCGCCAAGATCGAAAGTGAGAAAACGGTAAAGGACTAAAGAGAAACCATAAGAGGCGAGAAAAGGACCTACAGTGAGCGCTCTTAATGATCACTGATTTATACCTGCAGCAGCCTGAGGCGGAGAACCCTGCACTGCAGAATCGCAAAAAGCTAAAATCCATTTGCGAAGCCAAGCCGGCGGTGTCATCGGCAGTGGGGGGTCTGCCCAGCACACTGGCTTCACCCGAATGCTAATCAATCACACTCTGCCCCACTATGGAAGCAATTCGAGAGAAGCGATACAGATGACGGGAGCCTTCTCTCACTGCCCGAAACGGCTGACTACGCCAAAACCAACGTCGCTATAGCTTTTTTTTTTAAGAGAAAAATATATTTTCATTTTCACAGACAGGCTACAGCCATTGCGTTTTGGGTTCGTTAACAAACTAGTTATGGTGTTATGGGAAATAGAGCACTCCTAATTATTCTTTCGGATTACATCAGGTAGACATCATAACAGCAGAGAGCGGATGCGCGACAAAGAAAGGAAAGGGGCTAGCCAGAAGCGCAAATTAAAAGTGAAATTGAGCGCGGCGCGGAGGAAACGTCACTTCACTCTCGCTCCGACAAAGGAGGAGACGGGAAGCGCGGTGTGATTGTTTTAGACGCGCGCCCGGCTCGGCGGAGCTTTAATAAAGGAAGGGTGTGCGTTTCCCGCGAGTTCGAGCAATAGCTTTAACACGCTATCAGCGTTAACTCTGCAGGCACAGATGCACGCTTTATAAACGTCAGAATTTCATTGGCTCAGGAGAGACCTGATTTAACAGCGAATAGCCTAGCGAATCAGCCAGCCAATCAGGCAAAAAGCATAAATAACCTTTTGTAAGCTTAAATGTCACAAAGATAAACTCTGCCCTATTATTATTGTTTTTTGATAGAGGTACGGAATGGTAGGAAGAGAAAAGCCTTTATTTCTAAAACATCCACTCTGCACTCAGTAAAGAGGACAACAGAATGGCAGAGAGCCTGACAGGAGGTTTATAACAGGCCCATAAAACAGATGGAATGCAAGTCTCACCAAGGAAGGACAAAGCCTCAGATTCCAGCCCTATTCCACAAGACAAAACAGAAAGATAGTAATTAAGGCTGATCTACACGAAGAGACTCTGTATAGTGAAAACGGCTCAGTACACTTCAGTGTGTACTGATAGCACTTTGCTATGCTGTGCAGTTTGCAGATAACACGCACAGACACACACAGACATAGTAGAGACATAGTAACCAGATGCCTTATTGACAATAGCCAGTTTCTCTCTCTCTCTTTCTCTCTCTCTCTCTTTCCTCCGTCCTCTTGCCAAAACTCCAGCCTGCAGTGCCTAGAAATGTAGGTCACTGGTAGAGGTTGCAGTAAGAGAGATTGCAAAGAAAAATAAAAATAATGAAAGATTAGATCTGATGAGATATTTTATGAGGAATGTCAGCATGCTTGTCTACTCTGCCTTTCTTTCGGGAACACACACACACACCACATTCACAGAAAATGCAGTGGATTCTGTGTGTGTGTAAGCATTACAGTGAAGGTGTAAATAGGACAGAAGTCAAGAACCCCACTCCCAACAGAGCCATGCTTCACCAACAAAAGCAGGCAGGAGGCCCGTTGGTTCACATGATCTAGGTAAAGCTTGCCGAGGTTAACATGGTGGTTTTAGAAAGCTCATGAAAGAAATGAAAGAAAATAAAATTCAAAATGACTAAAAAGCCACTGAAGTAGCCACTCTGCCATTCTTCAATATATTAATATATCTCTGCCAGAAGTAGGAGACTTCAAACAAATTGTGATAAAAAGTCAAATAATAGCTCAAATTACAAGCCTGTCAGTCACAGAATGAGAAAAGAAATTATGTGTCAAGAGGAAACATGTCAAACATGATGACTGTGTCTTCCACATAAAACCCCAGGGGTCAGAAACAGCTGGCAAGAGTTTTATACTCAATGACAGCAATACCAATTTACAGCTTATAAATGGTCCCACAGCTTGAAGAGCACTTTTAACTACTCTGTGTCGCTGAATAAAGGTCATGTTTAGAGCTGAGGAAGGCAACGATGTGGTATGAATAGCTGTCCTATACTTTTTTTTCCAACTTTAGAGAAAGGTCAAAGCAAGTGAGCATTCTACATAGTCTGTCCCTGCCTGTCCAAAACAACACTGCATGCTAGATTATTTCAATCTTTCAATTTCAATATGTTTGAGTATTCCACAGCTCAGGTTTCACAGGTCATGAAGAACACTACCCAGAAAAGATGTAAAGAAGCAAAACATTTTGATTACATTTGTCCTTAAAAAAGGCTCAACTTAGGTCATAATAAAGGATATGATATTTTGTGTTGAATGTTGTTATTGAATTACATGTGTTACATGTGGAAAATGTTCTTCCTTCAGCTTAAAGACAGCCATAAATCAAGTGCCCAGAAGCCAAATTCAGCAACATTTTTCTGAATAACTGGTTAGAATCATAGTTATAATTAAACCTAAGAATACCTTTCTTGTTGAGTCACTGAGGGGTGAAGCAATATCTGTACCTAGAGAATGCATCATTTAAAAATGTGAGCTTTGTTAATTAGTGTGGATGTAGCAACCATGATGAGCACTGTCACGTCACAGGCATACGGTTTGCTTCCAAATATGCTTCAAATTTCAGCTTTTCCCATAAATGTCATCCGCAATGCTTTAAAATCAGCGCTGACATTTTGGTGCTGTCTCTGGTTTACACAAGGCAACCCTAAAATAACCAAATAAGCACTTTCAGAATGTGAAGAAATAGACAAGGGTAAAGGTCATCAAACTGAAGACAGCTAAATGGTATGACAATGTTACATCATCAGTTTCATAAAACAGTGTGAAAGTTTGAAACAGGTTGCCAATCAGGTTAGAGTGATGAATCACCTCTTGATATTAGACAGGCATCTATCAACAGTGTGCTGGCACTGTAGGTCTTTCTCAGTCCATAAACCTCCGGTTTCAAGCTGCAGTGATACTGTAGTACAGGATGTGTTGATAACAGAAAGACCTGACTGTTTGGAAAACAGGACACAGTCTCAATTATAGGTAGTGCCAGGAGACTCCAGACACATCCATCATTCTAATGCACAGATGTGTATACACACACACACACACACTCCAGGCTCATTCAGATGCTGCCATCGTTGATCTTGTAGATCAAAGTCTTTGACAAATTTATGTTTGGGCTGTGCAGGTAATCATACCCCTGGTCAAACACATGGCTTACAGCAGAAGTCAGGGCAAAGTTTGGGACATGTCCGTCTCCAGGGTAAACTCATCCTTGCTGTCTCACATACACTCTTTGACTGGGACTACTGTCTTTTAGCTGTCTAAGAGAAAGATGCATTTTGTGGAAATAAAGATTTTTCCTAACATGGATCAGCAAAATGCCAGACTGTTTTCCAATTACAGTGGGAATACTTGGTAAAGAGACTTGGTGAAGACTAAAGATCCATCCATCACCCAGGATGCAGACACATCCATCACCACCCACAACACAGCATACAGCATGGAGCCCAGCACACACACAGCACACACACAGCACACACACAGCATACAGCATGGAGCCCAGCAGACACACAGCACACACACAGCATACAGCATGGAGCCCAGCACACACACATCACAGCACAGCACACAGCATAACTCAGCACAAAACACAGCACACATATACATCATACAACACAGCACAACACACACACATCACACAGCGCAGCACACAACACAGCACACAACATAGCACAGAAGTGCCACTACAATGATCCTGTCCCATACATTTTAAAAAGAAAAGAGGTTTCTAAAGGGTTGCGAGGGTGTGTTTCTCATTGTGGTGTTGGCCGGGAGGGTGGAGAGAAAGTCAACACAGGAAAGAGTAAAAGTTACAGGAGCCTCTAGTGTCATGGGCAAAGCCAAGCTCAGTATCAACACCCCTAAATCACAAGCTTCTCACTTTCTGCACAGGAGTCCAATTGTCAGATTGAGTGTGTGTGTGTGTGTGTGTGTGTGTGCATGAATCGTGTTTTAAGCAGTCAGTGTTAATTATCATGTGTGAAAAGTTTGACGAGATGTGTAAATAGGAAACTAAATATAGAGCAGAAAACACACACACAATATGCAAGCATGGAGCTGTCTTTATAGGTGCATTTCATACAGCAATCTATTTCTGCAGTATCATGTTTTTCTCTGCTGATACTTAAACCTTACTGGAATCATAACGTCTGGAACCAAAAGGCACAAAAGAAAAAAGCAACATTCACCCCACAATGTCAGCAACTCATCCATCCATTTGGGTGGAGCCACCAAACATTTTATATATCATAAAATCAGTATCAGCCAATAAAATGTAATATATGTCACATTTATACAGATATGTCATTAAAAGCACTTTCAATGATATAGTAGGAAAGAAAAAAGAGAAATTATATGATAAAAAGTACAATATAAATGGATAACATAAATTAATCATAAGGATAATGCCCTTCAGTCCCTGTAGAGGACTCAGGAAATAAGGCACAAGAACGTATGCTTTTTGATAGGATATCAAGCAATGTTGTAAACACTGCAACCATGAAGGAGAAAAAAGCTTTCTGTGTCTTACGTATGCACGCCCCCCACCCCCCCCCCCCCCCCCCACCCCCCACGCCCCCCCATGCCCGCCCACAGGTCCACTCTTTCAGCTACTCTCTTTTGAAAAGCCCAGCCCTGGGTTGCCCAATTCATAATTTATCACAGCTACCCATGGACCACCTCTCTGATAACTGAACCACGACATAATCCCTAGTAATAATCTCTCCCTCTCTCTCGCTCGCTCACTCTGCCTGTGTCTGTTTCCATGGAAACAGTAGTCAACGTGGAGAGAGCAACGTGGCAGGATATACGAGCATGTCTTTCCCAGCATGCACTGCTACTGATGGGGACCTCCCATTGGGGGAACCAACTGCAGGAATGTTGTCGTAGCATTGAGACGACATGTGGATTCACTCTCCTGTCTGCCGTGGGTAAGCTGACCTCTACCGAACGGAAAGCGGAGGCATTGTAGCCTCTGCCTTCACCCAGACAAAGCATCCACACATCTGTCCCTGCATTCATTAAGGCCAAGGACAAGGATGCTTTTTTTCTGGATCTACTGTATACTGTAGCAAATCATATTATGCATATTATGAATCCAGACTGTTTTTGTACAGTTTTGCTTCCCGCTGCGGTACACAACACAACAACACAACACGACAGGCAGTATTAACAGAGCACACTCAATGTAAAACGCTGCGGTACACAACACAACAACACAACACGACAGGCAGTATTAACAGAGCACACTCAATGTAAGACGCTGCGGTACACAACACAACAACACAACACGACAGGCAGTATTAACAGAGCACACTCAATGTAAAACGCTGCTGTACACAACACAACACAACAACACAACAGGCAGTATTAACAGAGCACACTCAATGTAAAACGCTGCTGCTGTACACACACACAACACAACAACACAACAGGCAGTATTAACAGAGCACACTCAATGTAAAACGCTGCTGTACACAACACAACACAACAACACAACACGACAGGCAGTATTAACAGAGCACACTCAATGTAAAACGCTGCTGTACACAACACAACAACACAACACGACAGGCAGTATTAACAGAGCACACTCAATGTAAAACGCTGCTGTACACAACACAACACGACAGGCAGTATTAACAGAGCACACTCAATGTAAAACGCTGATGTACACAACACAACAGCACAACACGACAGGCAGTATTAACAGAGCACACTCAATGTAAAACGCTGCTGTACACAACACAACAACACAACACGACAGGCAGTATTAACAGAGCACACTCAATGTAAAACGCTGCGGTACACAACACAACAACACAACACGACAGGCAGTATTAACAGAGCACACTCAATGTAAAACGCTGCGGTACACAACACAACAACACAACACGACAGGCAGTATTAACAGAGCACACTCAATGTAAAACGCTGCGGTACACAACACAACAACACAACACGACAGGCAGTATTAACAGAGCACACTCAATGTAAAACGCTGCTGTACACAACACAACAACACAACACGACAGGCAGTATTAACAGAGCACACTCAATGTAAAACGCTGCTGTACACAACACAACAACACAACACGACAGGCAGTATTAACAGAGCACACTCAATGTAAAACGCTGATGTACACAACACAACAGCACAACACGACAGGCAGTATTAACAGAGCACACTCAATGTAAAACGTCTGAGCTTCACCAGCTGTTGCAAAGGATAAATGAATATTACTGATGAATCACTGTCTGGAACAACAAATAACCTGGAGTTCATATCAAGCACCATTTAAAGGCAGGTATTTGTACTTTCTGGAAAGATTAGAGGCAGGCCTGGTGAGGAGATTAAAGTCATCAAGCAGAGATCAGTCAAGGAGATGTAACTGGAAGAGCTTAGGTTCACATTGCCCAATCTGTATCTAACTACAATCCTGTTTGGTACAAATGTGTGGGTCAGGGTTCAGATTTCTTTGAGTGCAAAATGTAATGCATTAGCAGACATCTGCTACTTGACATCTGTATGGACAGCACCTTTAATCATTTACAGTAGGATGAGTGGAGGAGAGACTAGATTATGGATGGGTGTAAATTCAGTAACTTCTGCTGTTTTTTAGCTTTTAGCAACTTGTTTGTTTTTCAGATTAAATCCTAATCACAAAAATCACCTTTCTGAAAGCCATTTATATGTGTTGGCACAATCTGGATTGTGAAGACATGAATCAAGCAGGATTCTTTGAAATATCAGGTATGTGGTAGTTGAGAGTATTAGGATAATTACTACAGCAACTATGGTAAATGTATGTGTGTTCAGTCGTGAGATCTTGAAGAAGAGAGCAGCATGGAATCTCTGTCTCATGAGTCAAACTCCGGCAAGAGTCAAAAGCCAAGAGTTCGCTTGTCTTCAGTTGATAGAAATAACAAACCGAAGGTAAACGATAAAGGGCCCTCGATTACTTTGCTCCTGGAAAGTGCATCTGGTAGTGAGTTACGGCAACTGCAATACCTTTATAATAAATCAGTTATCAAAACAAAACAGAAAGGTTCTGTAGGAAGAAAGAGAAGTATAAGGCATTGACTAAAGTAAACTAACCAAAATGGCATATACTGGAAGAGTTAGAGTTTGACAGTAAGAAAGAAGACTTTGATGCATACTTGGAACGATTTGAAAGATGGCTAGCATCCAATGACATTGATGCAGAGAAGAAAGCAGATGTATTCCTGAGTGTTTTGGGTCCAATGGAATATGGGCTATTGAAAAATTTGGTGGCACCACAGAAAGTGGGGTATCTCACAGAAGCATAATCACTGCATTTCAAGCCAAACTCTATTTTAATCGCAGAACGATTCAGGTTCTATAAAACACAGCAACAGCAAGATGAATAATAGAATATCGGAATATCCATCCATCCATCCATCCATCTTCTTCTGCGGAAGAATATCAGAATATATTCTAAATAAATCAAGGAAAGGTTTGGACAACTTTTTAACAATGCACTTAAAGAGATCAGTTTATATGTGGCCTCTAAGGAGAAAGATACAATTATTATCTGAAAAAGGCCTGTGACATTGCAGTTTTACTTGAATTAGCCTATGAGGACACAAAGCAATTGAAAGAACATCCTGAGAAAAGAAGAAGCATTGAATAAAGTCTCCGATACTTCAGGTTTTCAGATGACAACGCAAGAAAGGTCAAAGTTCATGGCACAGCCAGCCTGATTCAAGAGGAAAGCTACCTATTGTGAAGAAACACAACTGCTATCGATGTGGCAAAGAAAGTCATCAGCCAACTGATGGGTACTTGAAAACGGTGTGTAGAAACAAAAAGAAAAAGTAACAAAACTCATATGGACACAGCAACCAGAGAAATAATGGATAATTAGAGCATTGTGAGGATGAAGAACTGAACATTTTACACTGCTGTGTCACTTTTTATAAAGGTGTCTTGGAAACCAGTGAAAATGTAAGTAGGTACGAGAGCTTCTGTGTCACTGATTCCCAAATCACTCTACCAGGAGCAACTGAAGAATTGTCCTCAAACTGTCACGTTACAGCCCCTGACCCCTCTCTTTGGGCGTGTGTGTGTAGTATTAGTCTGTTTACAGCTATATTTGTATTTCCTTTGGGTGTGGGTGTGTCCAATGTGCGTGCATTCATCTGTCTCACGTGTGACTCGTCTCGCCAACATTATGTGTTGCACCTGGGTCTTGTTTATTTGAAGGCATTTATTGTCTGTCGATGTAGTGTTCGCTGTTCATCTTTGTCCGAGTTGCTCTGTGTGTGTATGTTCTTCGTTATGTTTTGCTAAGCGCAAGCGCAGCTTTGTGTTTAAATAAAGTGCATTTAAATGAAAGTCCAGGTTTGGCATCCTGCCTACTCCTCACGTGACAGAAACCTACCGCAATTCATGTGTCTTCGTACACAGGAGAGACCATACCTGTGCTTGGTAAGATTGAGGTTCCCGTAACATATAAGGATTACCATTTTTGGTGGTCGAAAGCAGCAAACCACTGTTGCTGGAAGGGAACTGGCTGTAGAAAATAAAGCTAAACTGGGAAGGAATCTTCACTATGCAGAAAGATGAACCACTCGCAATGAAACATGCTCGAAAAGCACAAAGATTTGTTTAAGGATGACTATGGAAAGACTACAGACTTCAAAGAACAGATCAGAGTGCAGAATGATGCCAAACCCATATTTCACAAGCCAGGACCAGGGCCTTTTTTTAGGGAAGCAGTGGAAGAAGAACATGAGCATTTATAGGAATATGAAATTGTTTCACAAGTGAAAAGGACTGAATGGGCAGCGCCTCTTGTTGTCATTTCAGAAGAGAAACATCTTGCAATATTAGATAAAGTAATGGAAAGACTGGAAAAGTATAGAATAAGAATCAAGCAATCAAAATGCGGAATCCTGCAAGATTTAGTGGAGTACCTAGGATGCAGAATTGATGCACAGGGACTTCACGCAATGACTAGCAAGGTGGAAGCCATAGTAAACACACTGGCTCCAAAGAACATTACAGAGCATTCCTGAGATTACTTAATTACTCTAGTAAATGTGTGGCAAATCTGTCCACATTATTGCACCCACTACACCAGCTGCTGCAAGCTGACACACCTTTGAAGTGGTCCCAACAGTGTAAAGATGCAATCGAGGCCTGCAAACAGCATCTTCTCAACTGTCTTACACACTACAGAGAAGCCTCTCAAGCTCACGTCATGCCAGTCCATATGGTGTCGGGGCAGTAATTTCACATGTGCTACCACCACTGCAGAGAAGAACAACCAATTGCTTTCACATCAAGGAGTCATCAAGTGAGTGACTTTATTCTCAAATTGAAAAAGAAGCATTGGGTATAATTTTCGGCGTCAATAAATTCCATAAATACCTGCATGAACCGAAATTTGAACTTCTGACAGATCTTTTTACCATACTAAGTGCAAATCTGCTCCAATTCTTGTAGCTCTCCACATGCAATGCTGGGCTTTAATCCTATTGGTATATGACAATGACATCCAGTACAGACCTCGCAGTGATCGTGCCAATGCAGATACATCGTCACGTCTCCCACATTAATATTACACAAAGGACAGCACTGAGGGACAGGAAGTGGTCTTTATTTCTCATGTTGACGTTGCAACCTATGGTTTGCACAAGGTGCTGGTGTCAGACAATGGGCCCCCTTTTACATCAACAGAGTTTGAGCAGTTTCTCAAGAACAATGAAATCTGCCATGTTCTCACGCCATCCTGCATCCAACCTGGACGCGACTTGAAGCACAGTCAGTGTCGCCCCATCAACGGCTTGCTCGGCTTCTGTGAGGTCAAGATTTCGGTCATTCCAATAAGCTGTGGATTCCAGGAACAATTTGCAGAGGAGCTCTGACTTATGATGTGCAAGTAGGTCATGGCAAAGTCGAAGTGCATGTTAATGACCTGTGGGCATCTAAAACTACATCTGAAACCTACATATACAGTTAGACAGAATGTTCACTAGGATCTAGGATGTAGTCTGCATATCTGAGTTATTATCTAGGAGGGAAGAGTGCAGTAGTTGAGAGTATTATGGTAATTACAGTTGAGACTACCACAGTAGCTATAGCAATTGCATGAGAGTTCTTCAAGTAAAGAGAAGCATCGAATCACTGTCTCCACACCTCTTTCATTAAAGTGCAAACAGTGTGGAATGCTTCTAACTCCCCTGCTGAAATGTGCGTCTGTCCCCGACACTGCCAAATCTCAAGCTCTTCTGTGTCATGGCTTGGACACACATTACACGCGGACATATCAAAATGGCCTTGTCCTTCTGGTGGTTGGCAGACAGGCAGGCTTGGCATGTGACTTCTCCACACTTAGCTTTCACAACAGCCCTACAGTATGCATCAGGTATCAAAAGGGGGAAAGTACTGTTTTATGTAGTTCACTTCACAGTGATCAGTTATCCACCGCAGGCTGCTATTTGCATTATCTTTTATACTGCTAATATTTACAACATGAAAAATGAAACTGAGAGAAAAGGGAAGAGACGATAATGGTAACATTGTCTTAGGATATTATATCTGCATTAAGTAGATTTACATTTTTGTACAGGCTATTAAAGAACAGCGCACATTCACACTCCTAATCAATCATGTACTGCATGAGACAGGCCTTTCATCATGATCTATTCTACGAGAAAAAGGCGTGTTTTGTATAAACGCCGTCTCGCTTAAAGAATATGCATGTGTATACAATGTCTGATCGGTAATTAAGAAGATATCAGCTTAGGTTTGAAAACCCATGATTGAGAATGTTTGGAGAGACATAGAAAAGACCATAAGCTCATATGAAATTGGGCTTTGAACTAGAAGTGATTAGGTAAGAGTGTGAGGACTTGTGCTACTAGATGTGGGTGGCATATAGGATGCGCTGCAATTACCTGAAAGGGAACAGAGTCATGGTAATCTGGCCCTTATTGTGACGGCCCACGCAGCTTAATCAAAGGGCTCATGACTTCATGACATGTTTATTCAGTGACAAAAGACATAAAGGTTCCATGATGCATCTGGAGAGAGAGAGAGAGAAAGGGTGAGAGACATAGAGATAGATGTTAAAGGAAATTTTGAGCAGTTCCACTCATTTAAAAAATATTTTTACATGTTTTACTTCTGCTCTTTGTAGTTTTCTTACATCAAGCACAATTTCCCAGAAACACCCTTTCATTATTCTATGTTTATTCATTATAAGACCTACAAATGTCAATTAGTCCTCACAGATAAAACATGCACAATTTCTTGGAACCTCTGAAGTTATGCCGGTCCCCAACAGGAGCGAGGGTGTCCTTATCACCAGATGGGCTCTTTGAGAATTCAGCCCACACACGCTCATCTAGCAAATATACATAAACACAGCTCTCATGAGACAGGTGTCCTCTTCCTAGTCCTTCACCAATCTCTTACCAGAGCCAGTTGCATCCTTTTCCCACCCTGTCCGCTACTGCTGGGGTCACGACCTCTGCAGCCCCAATCATTGCCTGTTCAGTTCCAGTGGGATGAAATTTTGTGGTTGTGTGGGTAAGAGTGAGAGCTAGAGAGATATAATGGTTGCAGTTGCAGTAATAGATGACAGCTGGGTGACCTTATGATTGTGTCTCTACTCTCCTTTGTGGCTGGAGAGGACAGACCTGTCCCACTATATAAAACATCAGCATTGATCCTTCTGACACAGAATTGTGGTACAGTACGAGTTTGGTTTGTCTGTGAGAAAAAAATGCTTTGTTTTTTTTGAGAGACAGATGCAGGCAAAAACAGCTTCTGGTTTTTAATATTATATACTTCTCATTTGCATGCATAATTTTCATTACATCTATGGAAAATTCAAAGTCATTATGCTGCGTTACCAAACCCCCAGAAAGTTTAATTTTATGCACCAAATATCAAAACCCAAACCAAGACTGCAGTTTACAGGCTCATTTGTTGTTTTTCTTTGGCCAGTATCTCAAATTATTGCTGGCAATTCCTTTTGAGAATATCCACTGAGAGCAAAGAGACAGATGGTCCAACATCATGTTCATTTCTTCTCTGATATAAAATTTCCACACTCGCCCTCTTCCGGGTGGTAATACAGTCTCAGGTTCTCAACCAGAGTCCTGGTAGCTTGAGGGTACAGCATAGTATTTTAGCTGTTCCTAGGACTGCACTCTTCTGGACTGAGATCTCAGATGTTGAAATCTGTTGGAAACATGTTTTCTAGCGCTTCTCTCAGCCCTTGCAGTTTCTCGAACCTTTCGTTTTCCTTGTTCCTGATGTTGCAGTCACTTTGGATTCCTACATCTATCACTATGGCCCACTTCTGCCGTTTGTCCATGACAACTACGTCTGGTTAAAGAGCCATTACCAGTCTTTTTAAGGTATGCCAGCTACTTGGTTATAGCGTTCCGTATACGCTCGGACTCCAAGCATCTTACATCCCGATGTTATAAGCCGGATTGTGTCAGGAGCATTTTTGCAAGCCTGCATGTGGGAGTCCTGCCTGGTCTGGTAGATACCAACCTCCACTGATACCAACCTCCACTGCTCTTGTATTCAGAGCTTGATGTGCTGCCATGATCACTGCCTTTGTTGTCTTTCAGTCCAGCCTTTTCCAACCATTGATAGGATTTCCTATCCACCATATCAGCCCCTTCCACTATTCGCCTGTGGTAATGGTATGTATATGACTTCAGTTAACCATTCAAGGTGGGTTCCATCCATTATCAGCTGATTCATTTGAACTGCCAGTTCTTCACAGAGTCCAGTTAGCATCTTCAGCCAGTAGATGTGAGCCATGTCATACCCAAGACCTTTAACCTGCATCATGTATTCTGATTACATGATTCTACAAAGACAATACCAATATTGGGCACAAAAGTGGACCCACTGATGCTGCCACCTCAGAAACTGCCCATCCCTCCTGGTCCCACTGAAATACCTGAGGCCTCACATCTACATCAAATGGACTACTTGGTCTAGAAATACCACTATAAAGTATGGTCTAAGGTCAAATCTGTTAACAAGTTACTCATATTTAATATTACAAAGACTAATCCAAAGAACAGTAGTCAAACTTACAGGCACAAACAACAGGGCTGTGACTCAAGACAATCAACAGCACAGCCTACTCGGAAACTAGGGTTTAAATACAAGACACACCAAGGAAAAGCAACAAGACACACCTGGGAATGCTAATGAGGGGCGGGGTTACAGACAACCAGGAGGGAACGGAAAAACACTGAGACCAGACTGTGAGGGCAGAGGTGGAGCCAGGCATGACACTAATCACATGATGAGGTACTATAGAACTGGATTAACTGTTCATTCAGAATGCTAAAGTGGAATGGATTTCAGCTAGCTATCTTTCTATTATTCTTGCAACTCAACTTTCAGCACATTTTTGGCAGCCGTTTGTACAAAATCTAACGTGGTCCCTAGAATCTTAGTGCTGGTCCAGCAGTAATAGTCTGTGTGCTGTGTTTCGTCTACTGTAAGCAGAAAGTTGTTGTAACAGAATTACAAAATAGATGCATCTTGATTAAATATGTTTGACATCACTGTCTTTTATTGTGATTCCGCAGGTGTAATTTGTATGAAGACACATCTCAGTGTATTTTCATCTATCTGCTCATGTCCATGGTTTTAGTTGACTTCAGGTCAGGTATTTTCCTCCCTGCCGCATTAAACACTTGGGCTTCCAAAGACAGAGATTTATGGAAGAGTCCGGCAGGCTCCACACAACTGTCTTGCTCTGTGTTCACCAGTCTGTAAATTCCGATGAAATGGCTGCAAGTTACATGTCGTTCGATACGCGCTCGTAACACGGACACAAAGCTCAATATCACTTGTAATTTCAGGGCATTACTTACCAAATCCTGCCCACCCAGCTGGAAAAGTGACTATTTCACACCCACTCAGTGGCCTTCATTTGTGACTCTGATCAAACGGACAGTTACGGTACTTTGGTTAAGTTGTTGAATGCGTCCGGAGGGAATCATAGTCTCTGCGTTCGCAGCTGCCGTCTTGGACAGGCCTCTGGAAAGCCTAGCAGCTTACGTGAGCAGCACACGAAACAATAAATGAGCCGATACTATGTGCAGAATCCACATAATCTAAAACAAAACTCTGGTAGGAGGTTAAAATGACGAGGAAATGAAATGCTGACTGTGAAAGGCTAACTGCCAGAAGAAGCAGCTGCTAGAAGTGATTTAATGTTATCATTTAAACGCGTAAGTATAAGATCACTACTTAGGTTAAGGCTACAGTACTTAGGCAAAGTATAAGATAAGAACTTAGGTTAAAGTTACAGTATTTAGGTTAAGTATAAGATCAGTATTTAGGTTAAGGTTACAGTACTTATGTTAAGTATAAGATCAGTACTTAGGTTAAAGTTACAGTGCTTAGCGTCACGGTAGGCTGGCCCCAGTCTCAGAGGGAGACGCCCACATACACACCCTCATCTCCTACACTCCTCCCCCAGTCCCAATCACCTTCCTATTAACACACCCATCCATTATCACTCACACCTGGTCCCTATTCCTTCTGCCGCTGCATTTAAATCCACAGGTCCAGCCATCCAGTGCTGTGCATTTTTCTCGTACTGCCTGAGCTGCCTACAGACGCCTTCCTCAGTGCTACATAGACTGCCTGCGCGATCAGTGCTTACTTGCACATTTCTGATTATGTACTGTGCTACCGCACTCTTGTTGTTTGATTATTGCTACGTGGCATTATGGACAGTAAAGATGTACCTTTACCTGACTCACCTCCTGCTCCTTCATTCACTCCGCGGCACTTAGATTAAGTATAAGACCTGTCCACTTGCAGCCTGGGCAGAACAGACCCAAGCAATCAACAGGCCCTAAGCTGTGTGAGACCACATGTCAAAAGAAGCTTGGAAAAAGTTACCATGGTGCCACATTGTTGTGTAAACACATAAATAACTTCCCTCCTAAAAAGCTATACAGATGCATTTTACTACCTCTATAAAAATAGTCCTGTCTAACCCTTCCAGTCAATGGTCATATCTTTTTCCTAACACTCAGGCTTTGTTTGAGAGTTTGAGGGTATGTTGCAGTATTTCTGCTTTTGCTAGGATTACTTCCTTCTGGACTGATTGATGTTGTCATTTCTGGAATCTTAGGACAAGTCCCTCTTTCACCTCTGGGACAACCTTGGTGTCAACCTTCCATATTCTCTTCATTTCTTTTTTTTTCATTTAGCCCCTGGTATTTTTCCCACTTCTCATTCCCACTTCCTTCCGTCAGATGTCTTCATCACTTGGGACTGCCATCTATTACCACTGCTGTTTTCTGCATCTTGCACACTATCACAATATCTGGGTGCTTTGCCATTATTTGTTTTGGGGACCTGTGGGAACTTAGCCTGGTTGTTCTCCAGCACTCTCTGTAACTCCTCCCATTTGGACTTGGGGGGATTGTCCAGCTCATATACCTGTATGTGATATGTGATCGCTACCACTTGGTAGTGTCCCTCAGTATGCTTTCACTGCCAGCACCTTGAATGGTATACTGTACATACTGTACTGTACATGTGTGACAGAGGTTTGAACGCGTGAATGAGGTTTTATAATGACCTAATAGCCAATGTGAGTATATATGGTTTTCCCAACCTTTTGCATTCAGCTTTTCTTTGAGCCATATTCTATTTGAAAATGACCCAGTGCGGAGGGTGTCTCCATGCGAGTGGCAGATGTGTCAACATCGATTAGCATACTCATACTCAGCCATCTTGTTCCCTAATGAATATGTGCATTGTCATGTAAATAGCATCTTGTGATTGGGGGAGGAAGAAGCAGTCAAATGCAAAATAATTTATGCTTGATGCAAACAAGTTGAACGGATGCGTGAAGCTTGCCAAAACACTGAGCTCAAGGGACATAGAAAAAGATCATTCATTGTGGCTTGTGGGAGTTGTGGGAAGCATTAAGTGGTACACAGGTGTGTGTGTGTGTGTACAGAGAGGTAAATTATTCTGGAGTGAGGTTTCAGAGCCAGTCAGCAACATTAGGCAGCATGGTCTATTGATAACTACACTTAGTGAACTAGTCAGCTCTCTAAGGCCCAGACAGAGCCCAAGAGATCATGAAATAGTAACAACCTGGCCATGGGTGGGTGTGGTTGGGGTTACAGTGCAAGTCCATTTGATTCTTTGGTTCAGCACACGCATTTATAGACCTATACATAAGACCTCGTCCCAAACAATGATTTTACAGCCTCTTGTAAATATTCCAGTATTGACTGTAGGGAATTCCACTGTGCTTAGACCAGTTTTATGTGCCCCATTCATGGAAGGGTTGCGTGATTTGCTGACAGCAGGTTTTGCTGAAGCAAGGGTTAGGGCTGAGAAGGACAAGAATCCATCACCATCACCTGCGAAATAAACCCGGAGAAATAAGGCCACTTTTCTTCTGTGTAATGCAGGACATGCAAGATGAACAATTTTGGCAAGTTGCTGAGCTCAAGTGCAGAACCCTGTAGGAGAAAAGCTGAGAGTGGAACAGTGAGCGGACCAAAAGAGCACCCAGAACCAAGAGAGTACCCAGAACCAACAGAGTACCCAGAACCAAGAGAGCACCCAGAACCAAGAGAGTACCCAGAACCAACAGAGTACCCAGAACCAAGAGAGTTCCCAGAACCAAGAGAGTACTCAGAACAATAGAGTACCCAGAACCAACAGAGCACCCAGAACCAAGAGAGTACCCAGAACCAAAACAAACAGCCATACTTATCATTTAATTCCCATGTGGATATGCTTGCATGTTGCACAATGGGCAACAGACAGAAACCGTAGCCTGCAGATAATGCTGAAATGACACGGTGCGGTGATGTCAACAGATCCACGCCCTATGGGTGAAGAATACACAGAGTACACTGATCAGATCCATTCATCATGTCTGGCCAGCCACACCTGTGTTATGTAACTGACTGACAGTATGGCCAGTCTCATTTCTCCCAGCTGCATAAATACACGTGTGCTCACACACACACACACACACACACACACATGCAGCCTGTGTACAACATTACCAGTTTAGTGTAGCTTTCACTGTACATAACAAACCACACCATAGTGAAGAACTGGGAAAAGAGCAATGCTTTTCAAAAAATTTTTCAACATTTTCTGTTTTGTAGGTGGGGATGGCTGTTTACTGCATGTCATTCTAAGAACTGATACTTGTTGAGATATTTGATGGCACATGGAAGGGAGGTAACACACCGGTTTGTTTTTATAGTGTTTTTGTCCCACATAAGGGCAGCCCTGAGAATTTAGGGTGGTTCTACAAGGACCCAAGAGTCACTGGGAGATGAATGATTACTGAGTCAGGCGGGGACATATGAGTTTATATATCCTTCACAAGCCAGGCATAGCAGAGCGAGAGGAGACCTTAAAAGGCAAGAGAAGGAGAAAAATCTTTTTCTCCTCCTTCCCTTTTGTGTGGAGAGAGAGAGAGAACATTACAGTGCCAAACATTAAAGGAATGACTCCTGCATCAGAACATTGACTTAGTCTTACTGAGTAGTCTTACTGAGTCTTACATGTCCATTGACAGATCTTGTAGTACAGAGAATATATTATTCTCCAGGTGAATCTTACAAGGCTGAGTGTTCTACTGAAACTTCTCTAGTTATTCAGTGAAACAGTTCACACAGACTGCATGAACGTTTTGTCTTTAATCCTAATCCTGCTTCATTTGCTGGCTTTCTATGACACCATGAATCACCAAATGCTTTTACACATCAAATACTTATTTCCACATTATATTGTCAAGGTAAATTGTACCAAGTATCCTGGAGAGGAATACTTTCAGTACTTCAGTACATCACAGTGGTTCTCCCCAGGGGTCAGTTCTTAGTCTACTCTTTATTCTTAGTTTACTCTTTATTCTACTCTATACTCTATTCTTCATTTCTCTATAAAACATTATAGGGTTCAGTGACAAGTTAATGTAACTTTCCTTACCACCGACACGCTCATGGCACACAACCTTTCTATTCCTGTCCTCTATCTCTCATATCTTTGCAGAAGATAACTGGTTGCTTCTCTAAAACCTCTTTAAGACAAAATATCAACTAGCAGCTACCTGCTAACTGATTTAGCACCATGCTCTGCATGTAAAACCTACCAAATAGAATTTGCTTTCTAACGTAAAGTGCTATGTTCAAATGTTTATTATTTCACAATATCAATGTATTTAGCTGGAAGCTCCAAATACTATGAACTACTGTAAAACAAATAACTACTGTAGCTAGCTAAGTTAGCTAGCTACATGTTTTCGGTTGTGTACTAGCAATAGCCTACTTAGCTAGCTGGCCAACTAACCATGTATACAATGATAATGTCGGACTTATTTTAACATACAAAGAAACGGTTTGCTGCAAGATATTGTTAAGATTTCTCTTTAAGGTAAATGACCAGTAGGCCTATGAAATTATCTTACCTCTACATGCTTCCTTAAATTGGATGGGGAATTTTTGGAGGAAGAAATCGTATGATACCGAGGCAGGCAGAGAAGGCACTTCTCGAATGAGTCTTTTTTTCCTCGATCAAAAATGTGCTCAGATAAGGCCATGGATTGTGTGGCGCATTACAATAAGTAGATTAATCAATTTTTAAGTATGTTTCACATATATATTTACAACATATATTAAGGTATATTTTTTCATGCTGTTGTATTACCGGTATTAACTTGTATGCTTTTTCATTACCGTTGAAATGTAAGCTGTTTGGTGCGCTTGCATCGCCGTTGAACCTAACGCTGATTGGTGCACGTGCTTTGCGCTTCTTTTGTTGCTGACCTGCTGTCAGCAAATCACGCAACCAGTCCATGAATGGGGCACATAAAACTGGTCTAAGCACAGTGGAATTCACATGTGTACTTTGTTGAACACATGAAGCCTGAGGTAACGACAGATTTCGCATAATGTAGTGGAGTAAAAAGTACGATATTTCACTTTCAAATGTAGTGGAGTAAAAGTAAAAGTTACAAAAAAAGGTAAAGTAAAAAAAAACACACACACAATTTGTACTTAAGTACAATAACGAATTACATTTACTTCGTTACTTTCCACCACTGATACATTGAGAACAGATTTTCTCACTTTGGAATATTTCCCCCATGTTACATTTACATTTTATCAGGTTGTTTTGTGCTTTAGGTCCTTTTAGATTGTACCCCCCAAATCCAGATTGTGCATTTTATGATTTAGCCCAATACTTTTTACATAATCATATCTCACATAATCATAGAAAGTCTAAAGACTTTCTTAATATTTAAATTGTTTTAACATTATGGCATCTCTTCAAAGGACTTGCACTAATGCTTAGACATCCTGTATATAGGATTGTACATAGGGCCTGTATGTATAATAGTGCATAAAAAGTACCAACAGATGAATTTGACATGGACTTTAAGAAATCGCAGAGAACAATGGGAAAGGAGCTTTCAGCATGATAGCAAATGGTGCTAAATAAGGGGGGGACTCCTATAGAAGTATATTATAGTAATTCATTACTGTGGAAACAAATGACTTTGTTATCTCAGCAAAAACTGTGAAACTATTAAGTGTGAAAATAGTACCATTAATAATTATACTGCAAATTATGAATAAGCAATCCCAAGAATGCATTACTTACAGCTCTTCTTGCAGTATATAAAATCCATTTCACATACATATTTTTTGTAAATTGATTCTATTTTATTTGTCCAATTACTATTAGTTGTTATGTTTAGCAATAAAGACCGTCCATCAGTCTATTCAATTGCTGTGGTGTTTCCCACATTGTCTGTCCCCTCTTTTCAGCTAAAGCTAAAGCTGCCTTCCAAAAGCATTCACCCTGGGGTAATCTGGGGTAATCTGGAGTCTGGAGATAATCTCCAGTCCATTTCCAAAAAGCCTGAGGAGTCTACTGTGGGAGTACAGAAGGTTTAAGAGGAGTGAGGGAGGTGCAGTGTAGGAGAGTCTTCTTTGGCGACATTGTTTTCCATCACTACAGGGAGAGGTGAAGGGTCACAAAAAAGAGAGGAGAGGAGAGGAGAGGGGAGGAGAGGGGAGGGGAGGAGAGGGGAGGAGAGGGGGAAAACAATTGAGTTCAACAGGAGAGAATATTTAAAAAATGAAACAGCTAGATATTAATCGTTCCCTTCATCATAGTATCAATGAATCTGGTTCCCAAATCAAACCCAGCTTTATTAAAACACTGTCATCATGATCACTCCTAATATCATTGTAATCTCACACAGAATCTCTGGTGATTAAAATAATAAATACGTGTCAAATCCAAATGAACCAAACCAAAAGGCTGTGAAGTATGCAACAAACACAAGGGCAGTGATATGACATGGACGCACGTTAGCTGCCTCTGTAAACAGAGCTTGGTTATCCTGCGCAGGGGCTTGAGAGAGGAGTGTACAGGGGCAGCTGGTCTGCTCAGGGTGGCTTCCAGGGTCTGGGACTCCAGAGTGCAGTGGCCCTTAAAATGGCATCGTTTCCATGGCCATATGGGTGCACCACTGTCTGCAGGCTGCTGGCATATCCAACAAGGAGTCAGCAACAGATAGGGACGGACGGATGGACGGACGGATGCACGAATGGACGGATGGATGGATGGGTGCATGGAAGGCCAGATAGACAGACAGACAAGTAATGATACAGAATGCCCATTGTGTGTATGCCGGTATGTGCTTCCTTCCACTATCTACAGTACATCCTACTACTCTTTCACTGCAGATATGGTGTCATGTGATTTAAAGTGTCATAATGTGTCATAATGAAACTGGTGGTATAGAATCATCACTATACTTACTGCTGCAGAATTATGGCCTTGAAAGAAAACTATTTACACTGGGACAGACATTCTCATAAAGGGCACTGCAGTGCCCGGGAGACAGATCTTTGGCTGTGTGTGTGTGTGTGTGTGTGTGTGTGTGTAGTGTGTGTTTCCATGCTGTGTGAAATCAAATATATGGTTCATGTTCAAACCTCTGCATTAGCAGGTCCATGAGTCAGCAGAACCAGATGGCATTGTCTTCTCGGAGTCCTCTCCAAATATCCCTTCAGAGGTACTACACCTACCACATTATAAATTGCTCTGCATCTCTTTCTTGGAAAGCTGCTTGGTTAGTAAGTGTAGGCTAGCCTGGTAATCCCAGTGTACAATTGCTCTTGCTCTCTCTCAATCTCTGTCTCTCTCTCTCTCTCCCCCTCAATCTCTCACTTTCTCTCTCTCTCTGTCTCTCTCTCTCTCCACTGAGCTCAGTGGGGAATGACGAGCTAGCTACACAAATGGGGCTTGGTTGCTAAGGCAACAGCTCTGCCTGGCATTCACCAGGCAGGGCAGGGCAGAAAGATCTGATCTGTGTGTGTGTGTGTGTGTGTGTGTGTGTGTGTGTTTGTGCACCCATTCCTGTGTGACAGAGAGAGAGAGATTTACAGAGATTTACATCACCTCTGTTTACAATTTTCTGTTCTTGTAGTGAGAAACCTCTAAACACAAGGCTGTAGCAGTATAAACCTATAGTGCCCATTGCAAGCTTCTACAATCACTTCAGAGCTCTCTGAAAGCCATGTAGGGGCATGTGTGTCTGAAGATCCTTTACCTTACACAACCCATCACATAAGGAATCAGCATCCTAGCAAATATCTGTCAAACCTACTAAAACCTATTACTTCCTCATCCTGCTCTTCGGCAGACGTCAATACAGGCAGGACACATGGTTTTAGGTTTTAGGACCTGTACCATTGCAGATTGGGATTGCTTATTCACCATCTCCAGTGAACCTTAATATCTGCCCATACAATACACAATCCTTTATTTTACCAAAGCCTTACCTACTGAGCTTAAGTAAATAAACCGATCAATAAAGAATCTGAACCCATAAATACATCTGCACCTCCTTGTATCAGCTTTCAATTAATTGCTGGAGAAAAACACACATTTTTTTGTAACTGAAACCTCCTTCTGTAGCCTCCTGAGAACGTGGATGGCTGAGTTTGCAAACCCAGCCCTCCTCCTGTTGTTCGACCAGACGAGCTTGTGTCTACGGCTTCACAGACGCCTGTGGCAGTGGTTCACTAGGGATGTGTATGATCGCACCTCCGAACCCGCACAGCCGGCGGCGATAAGGCAGCGAGTCGGATGGTCCTCGAGTAAAATGGCCGCGCTTCACACTGCTGCTGAACAAAGGAGCTCAACAGTGGAAGAGAGGATTTGTGTGCAGCCGTCCTGTCACAATACCAAGCCTGAGTGTTATACCATATAATTTTATTCAGTTAGCTTTAACAGAAGAACCTCTCTCTCTCTCTCTCATATTATTGAACTTCAAAGCATTGGCACACCCTGTCTACCAAGCCTGGTACTACAATTCTCTCGTCATAATGGAGAGAGAAAGACAGAGAGAGAGACAAACACATAGCACTGTGCTGTAATTCTCAGGTAGAGTCATTTGTCTGTTTAACTTTCTATTTTACTGCTATGGAATTTAGCAATAAAAATGTGTTAAGCAGACACTCCAGACTTCTAGCATGTTTGTATGAACAGAGATGCAATAATGCAAAATTTGTATGCATAACCACAGCCTATATTAACTGACCTAATTAAATTCAACACATACCACCACACACACGTGTGCACACATGTACATGCACACATATTTATTTACTTTTTTCATTTCTGATGTTAGACTAGCCAATGGAGTCCATTACAAGCCCAGTTGATGGTGTTCCTAGACCTTCCCACAGTGGATGACTAGTGGAGAAGGAGATCCTTTAAAGCTAGGAGAAGGAGATCCTTTAAAGCTGCAGTCAGTAGGATTGAGAGAGAAATGTCTGGGATTTGCTTTTCTTCACCTGTGCACATTTGCTCTCTACAGTCTCCATACACTGTGTAGCAGTTTGTGCTTTGCTTTGACCTTTCTATATAGGTCCGGCCTTCTCGCACGCCACAATTGGTCGGTCATGTACACATTATACACACAACCACTGGTCGAACTGAATTGTTATGTGTAGCTGCTTCACAGAAACGTATGGCCAGAGAGGGCACGTTTATTTTCTGTATGATCTCCTGTATGGCAACTTAACAAGGCTTAAAACTGACCAGACACAGCTGATGGTGGTGCTCTGAGAGTTGGGCTTGTGTCTTTGTGACATCCATTTTGTCCATGTGCAGCATGAATGTGACAAAATAATCAGACATAAATCACTCTCCTGACACACCACTTTTAAAACAGACACTTTTAAAACAGACATAAAGCAGAAATCAAATGCAACCTGACAGACTTCTAGATGTGTAGGGAAATTTGTATCTGTAATCTGTAGATTCCCACATGTAGACAGTAGATCTGCCGTGTTACAATAAAATAGCATTTTCCTATCTGAAGCTGATCTTTCAAAGACTATACCAGTACATCAGAGCTACTGTAAAGTATGTTGTGAAGTAATGGATTTTATGGAAACTGATCTAAATAGTTATTGATCCTGTAAGAAAGCCTAATAAATACATTTATTAAAATGTATCTTTACTACTCTATTCCACACCTACAGATACTGTTCATCAAAGTCTTAGAATGTGCTGCATCTGACAAATAAACTCATGTTTATGTAGGGAGAGGCAGAGAAGAGGGCATGAGGAGGATTTGGTTTAAGGTTTAGCACTAAGTGAGAGAGGAGACTGGTGAAGGGAGAGCAGACCTCATTGGTCCAGAGAGCACATACATGGATTACCAACGTCAGAATCGATAGGAGCCTACTGCAATAAGACACCACTCCCCACAGATAGGCGGGAATGCAGTGTTCTTTGTGTGCGTGTGTGTGTGTCTGTGTGTGTATGTAAAGATCAATTGTGGTTCAGAAAGAACACAGAATGCTTTTTTAAACACACAAAGGAACTGATCAGTGAAATAATGCTACGACCATGATGATACGATGCTATGTATGAGTTCTAGTGCTGCCTCAGAGCACTTTTACGACTGACTGACTGGTTGACTGGAAACACCAGACAGCTAGGGAAGAGGGACCACGTACCAGGTAAAGAGGGTAGGGACAAGCATTCTCAAAGAGGGCTGCAGTGGGATGAAGCGGTGGGATGAAGTGAGGTTTGTGGGAGAGTAAAGGCATGATGACAACAGTGTGGCAGTGGGGTGTTGCTAAGCGCAAGTGAACCAGCAGGAAATTAAAACTCCTGCGCCTCATTACTGTAGCCTGTTTCAACACTGACGTGTCTTACAGGAAACTATCAGACCACCAGACTACATATATGGTGCTCCGTCAATGGCAAGACAGCTCCCCTATTGCAGAAAAAACGAAAATGCCTCTTTGAATCACCTCCCAGCTGTTCTCTTTGCTGTTATTGTTGTTTGTGACAAACTAAAATGAACTTTGTGTCACGTTACCTCCAGGGTTTTCCACATCCAAGACAATAAATCTGAGGTATTAATTCCTACATGAACAATATTGTGATAATAAAGAGACTGCAAAAATCTGCCACCTATGGCCTTAAAGGAGGACAAGATTGCTGGTTGCTACGGTGACTTCAGACATATAAAAGCTGGTGTTTTTCCTTTTGTTCTTTTTATGATCACTACAATTTCCAAGCTGAGCACTAAATGTGGCGTCTTTCATGTTAAAGCCAGCACATCACATTCTTGTGTCCGCTAATTATCTACACAGATGACACGTTACAGCGGTAAGGCCTGGTGTTTAGCTTTAGCACAATATCATTTTTAATGTTTTTAATCTTTCAAGACATCGTAAAAATCCAAACTGAAATAAAAAAAAACAATGGAAGAAATTCATCTTTGCGATGACATCTAGCCCTCCACCGAAATGATAACGTGAATTTGCTCCGTTTGGTTTGCAGTCTGTAGCCTGGAGACAGAAAAGCAGCAACGTCAGCCTTTCTGTTTCTGTAATAACGTCATACATAATTCACAAAAAAAGGATGTACAAAGTTACCTGAGCCCTTCACCCTCTGTAAAAAACCCTGTAAGGCCTCCCTGTAAGGCCCTCTCTCTAAGACAAACACATGTGGGTGGAGACAATTAAAGCATCATAAACGTCAGATGCCGGAAGTGAAGGTGACATTAGGGTGATGCAGTAATTATATCCTAATTGCTTCTGTCCCTTAGGACCTGCCACATCCAAGAGCAGTAAGGTTTAACCCCTAAAACATTTACCACCAACACCCCCCCACCACGCACCCTAGTCTCAGCTACACTACAACGCCCTTCATGCACTGTAAACCCAGGGGTATCATGGGAAAATACTTTATGGACACCCTCAGGCTGCTGCCATTTGAAGACAACAGTTCCCTGAAGAAATTGCAAACACTGTCAATGCACATATACAAATCGTTCAGCTATAACGTTAGATGGTTAGTTTCATTTTTTCTATATGTATTAAATGTTATGGGATCATAAACCTTTCAGTTACACTAACTCACCATAAGCCAAAGGCCCAGAAGAAGAGTTCTCGTTGAGATTAATTCTGTTAATACTGTCCCCGGTGTTTAGTACATCTGGAATGCAATCTCAGCATAAGATGCTGTACAGGACAAGTGCCAATGCCATACTGGTGACTTTGAGATCAGTCAGTGCCTCATTATATTACAGCAGGTTCATATTTTGTTCCGCACAAGGCATTCTGTCCTTCTACTGTTCCTGCTGGCTCCAACAGTTCCTCTCTTTCTCTTTATTCTGTTGGCAGCAGTGTCTGATTAGGGCGGAGATTGGCAAGTGGGTACAGGCAGGTCCTGACAGTGGAGATGGCTGGACGGACATGAGAGAAAGACTTTAATGAAAGGGAGAGAGAGAGAGAAAGAGAGAGAGAAAGAGGGAGAGAGACAAATATCAATAGCCTGCTGTAAAAAAGAAGGAACAGGAAGGAAGGGAAACAAGTCTCCTCCTTGCCCGTCTGCAGAAGCTGCCCTGCTGTAGGGGGCCATTGTTGGTCAGGTGCAGTCTGCCTGGTCCAGAACAACTGCTGGAACAGTCAAAGCGCTGTCAGTCCTTCTTCGAAAGGCCCTTGTTAGCCACTGGCAGACTGTCCCGGTAACATGCGTGCTGAATACACGGGCTGCTGTATGCACGCAACATCCAGAATGAGTGTCTTGACTGACAGCAGGAGAATGTCCTACAGTGTCCTACAGACTTAGAACACGGAACCAGTGCGACAAAGGCAAAGAGAATAGGACATACGGTTGTGCAAAAGAGAGAGAGTTGAATAAAAAACAAATACACAAACCCAAAAAGTCCAAACTATCCCCAGAAGGCGAGAGCATTCCGAAGTAAGCAGTGGTAAGATGATATGAACAGTGTGAAAAATGACAACGTCGAAGTTCCCTTTTACAAAGAAGTCAGCGATGACCACAAATGCCTCTATGGCCTGCTGGGGACGGCCAGATATCCAGCAGAGATCATCAGCTGCCCTTCTGTTGCTGGGTTGTGTTCCTCTCTCTCCCTCTCTCCCCCTCTCTCCATCTCTTTCTCTCTCTCCCTCTCTTTAATGAGTGGTCTATATTCCCTCCGGATTTCAATGCATTCAGTGCACAGACACAGAGAGAGTAAAGGGGGGGGGGGGCATCTTATAAAGGAGAGAAGATCTGCTACAAGGCTTTGCTTTCTTCTTTGCGTATTTATCTACTTCCTGCTTGAAATGAAAGGGACCTCTGCCTTGTATCATCTGTGCAATGTTTGGTCATGTCTATTGTGAAAAGCAAAATAATAAAAAGTAGTTTATTCCACTCCACCCCTTCACCCTGTGTCACCCCTCTTAATCGTATTTCAGCAGCTCCCTGCGTACACTCGTTCACCCTACTTGATGTCTTTTGATTAGACCCGCCCCCCGTCTTGTTGGCCCGCCCCCCCACCTGTCCCCGGCCCAGCTCGGCCTGGGGTGTGACGTGTGCACTTGGGCATATTAAACCCAAAAGAGCAGCAGTCGTTATGTGGCGCATATGTTCACCTAGGTCAAATGCCAAAGACAGCTGGGCCAAAACACACACAAACACACACACACACACACACACACACACACACACACACACACAAGGGGTCCCCAGGACTATCATGTATTCTGTCAGCGTTCAGCTCAAACATGATGGCCAACCTGATGACTGAGGCTGTGTGTGTGTGGAAGTGGATATTTCAAAGACATTTCAAAACCTTTTACAACATAGATCCATCTGAAATTAAGTCTTTTAAGAATCAATACAAACTGAAGGGACTAATAAGTTTAATAGAATGGAGTCGATTAAAACGCTTACAATTTTACTCTTTCACCAAGTCATGAAGTAAATCTATAATCCAAACCAGTACTAATAACAGTAACAGTCTGACCAGAACAATAAATAATGCGTGCCTGGCCAGCTGAAAGGACGAACTCTTTATTTCTGTCTGAATCCAGACAGCATGTACTGAAACCTCTGGTCTGAAAGCCTAACCAGACACATAGAAGGGCAGTGGTGCCTTTGCAGGGAGCGAGACACTGGCCTAACTCGGGGGCTGATCCAGGTACTGACACGGGGGCTGTCTCTCCACACAGCCCTAGCAGAGCAAACATCAATATAGACTGAACCCCAGATGATGGGAATGAGAGCGAGGTCAGTGCCTGCAGGACCACAGAGAAGCGCGAGAGGAGAAAGGCAAGAAGACGCCACGGGAGACTGGCGCAGCACAGCCTGAACGCTGTTACTGAACGTGGAAAAGGTGATCTGGCTTGATGTGGGAGCAGCTCGTCACTCTGAGGTAAATGCAGCAGATCAACTATGGAAACAGCGGATCCTTAGGGATGGGTGTGTGTACACCATGGAGTTAGTGAGACAGACAGACAGAGAGAGAGAGAGAGAGAGAGAGAGAGAGAGAGAGAGAGAGAGAGAGAGAGAGAGAGAGAGAATGTAATGGAAAACAACTCCAATTGTACGGACAGCAAAGAACAGAGAGAAAGAAGCATGTGGAGATACACCCCACATCCGCCCCACCTCCCCCTTACACATGCCAGGTAGACCTAATGACTAATGAGAACAGGAAAAACATGACACCACCTCCCCAACCCGTCCAATCAACACGGGTTGACGGCCAGGGACGACGAGATGCTTTTATACTGTTTGGCGATGATTAACGAGAGCTAAGATGGGTTATTCATTCATTCCTTGTCTACTTCTCCAATGCAAGCACGTGGACCAGAAAGATAAAAACGTTATGTACCTCTTTCTTCTTACACACACACAGGCCAGGCCTCCGCTCTCGAGAAGTCCAGACCGCAAGCGGAGCGACGCGGCATGAATCATTCAAACTCTGACAGCGTAGCAGATGGCCGAGTCATATCAGAATGGTTCATTGAAAAACACGACCAAAAAAACAATGAACTCCAGGGTTAATTAAATGCACATGAATGCTGTATAGCGTGGGGACCCACTGCCCTATGCGATTTCAAGTGCTCCCTTCACCGTCTCATCTCATCCATACCGATGACTCTGGGCGGGGATGTGGGTTACCCTGCTAGCTAGAACTGGGTGGTACAACTGGGAGAAAAGCCTCTGTATTAGATTGGCTTTTTTCGGTCAAAGGGTCCTTCTTATTGCCTTGTTTAGGAACGTCCACTAGGCAAGAGTGCCATCTTGTGGGAGGCAGACAGCTGACTATGTCCTCTGCAATATGGCTCAGAGTGCATCGGAGAATACATTTAGCTGCAAAGTAAAGCTATTATTTAATCGTGTGAGTGAGTAAAATACAATTAATTATGTATTATGTTAATTAATATTAATTCATATGTATCAATTAAATGTAATGTTTGTGTCTGTTTATACATAAAGAACACCTAAAATATGCTCAACAGCTTACTGAGGAATACATACTGATATGACTCTTAAAGGTAACATGCTCACTTTAGATGTTAATTTTATTTTTGGACTCTTCTACAATATCTTTACACGCTTCAGTGTTCAAAAAACACATTATTTTTCTCATACTGTACTGTACATCTCTATTCAACCTCTGTCTGAAACGCTGTTAGAGCGCCCCCTCCTGATGAGCACAAAATGCTCAGATTGCTCTTCTCTAGCCAAGCTCGCAGGTAGGTGGGCAATAAGGGATGTTACAAGATTGCATCATTCTGTAACAAAGGAAAAGGGCTGGAATTCCAGTGAGCCATTTCAAGCAGCTGAGAAAAGTGGTTCATGGAGGAAAAGTTTAACTCCCTCTGGTGTGTGATTTGGGCTTTGTAACTTTGCAGACTGTTTACATGCACAAAAAGTAATCTAATAGTAAAGGGGAAATGCAGAAAAGCATAAGAGGTCTCCTTTAATTTTGTCTCTACTGTTAGATATGTAATTAATGAGCAGCTCATGTGGAATCAAAAAATTGTCAAAAGTGGGAACCTGGGTATAAGTATACACAGGAATACATGTCAAGAATACAGGCTAATGGTGATAGCGTTATGAACATAAAACACATCTTACTTGATTTTTGCAGGACAGATGCAGGCCAGGAATGCCAGTATGTAAGTGTAAGCATATTTAAAAATGCTTTTAAAACTGACATTCCCATATGCAACACAGTAGTTTTTTTTAATTCACAGCATCAAGAGCAATGTGAAAGTAGCTGAGACTTTTACTTTGGTTCTGTCAAAGTAAACTGACCATGAGGCAACATGCACTGTATCCTGGCTTTCCACTTCCACACATGATGATTTATATGTGTATGGGGTGATTTATATCCGTATGGGCTGAACATCCGATGAACCACACGGGCTCCTCACCTTGTTCTCTCCTTTTCGGTGTACCGTAAGTGTCAGCAGACGGTTGCTCCGAGAAGCAAGTGATGCAAGACCAGGACACGAAACCCACAGGCGTTTTTAACAGCATCACATAGATGTGGAGACATTTGTGCCCACGTTAAACCAACACACATGGAATAAAATGTCTGGGTGATGTTTAAGGCCTGGTCTAACCTTAAAGATACCAGAAACTAACCTTAAAGAAAACAAAAAATGCTTTGGGACAGTGTATGTGTTTTTAAACACTTCTAATAAAATCCAGTAAAAGGTTCCTAAAGAAGTATTGCTAATAGACACTAGTCCTCAGCAGTATAGAGACAAGGAAACATGCATGCACAGAAAAATGTAAGACATGATACCATACCAAATAGTACTTAACTAGTACTTTATTTCCCTTAAAAGTAGTGAAAATATGAATTACTTGTCGAAATGTCAAAATAAAGACGATTACAAGCACACAATAACATGTAGAGAGCGAGCATCAAAAGGGTGAGAAGTGACAGATCGCTCAGGACCAGACAGAGTAAGTGCCTGTGTGAGGAGATGGAAACGCGATGAGAACTCAGAGCAAAACAAGTGCTTAGCAAGAGGCAGAGCATGAACGCAGACGCAGGAAAGAAGCAAACCGCCCAACCAGAAGTCAGAAGTGCGCTTAATATGTCTGAGCTTAAGGACTAAATGATGTGCAGTAAGAGCAAAGGCAAATATTAACCTACATAGTTGCTTTTTTGTTTTATGTGTGACCTTTTAGCTGAAAAACACCTAGAGTCTTACACGGTATGTCCAGGTTAACCACAAGTCATCACCATCACACTGATTAGCCATTTCCTCAAGTGCTTTCATTTAAAACATTTAACAAAATCAATGACAAAAATAAAAGGACAGATTAACTACACACATTTCCCCATGTACACCCCCCCCCCGACAATCAGGCAATGGCTGGACAGTCTGAAGAATGAGAGTGCGTTATCAGAAGTCCGTAATTTTTTTTTTTAAACCACCCAGTAGCTTGATTATGACTTGGACAGCCAGAATTTAATGAGATTTAATCTCAATAACTTGCTTTTAACATACAACTACATATTTAAGAAAGAAAAAAAACATCTATAGCTCACTGTAAATATTTATACAGTACATGCAGTAGACGTTTGACAATAAAGGGCTTTTAATATGAGAGCCAATATAGCTCACGTAGTATCCTGGTAAAGAAAGCGCTAAAGATGGCGCTAGAATAAGGACTACACAAGAGTTCACACTGCCTGTGGTTATAGGGCCATGCGCTTAAAATACTACCAACCTAGCTGAGCAACTCAGTTTCAGGTTAGCTTGGCTACAGATTTAGAGGGACGGACTGTTCTGATTGCAGTGTTTTTCTGTAAGGTACAAAAAGGACGTATGTAGTCTGGTGGTAGGAGTGAACACCTGATTTGTAACCCCATACTTGGGTTAAATATGGCACATGAATAAAAGTTCATTGATAAAAAAAAAAAAACCTTATCAAAGATAACAAGGATAAGATGAAGGGGCGAAGTGGTGCATTATCTGGAAAATACAATCATGGATGTCGCCACAACAAGTTAAAATGTACCCAGAGGTTTAAGAAGACAGTAGTCTTTTGCAAAGCAGACCTGACTATGATTAAACAGTTTGTATGAAATATTATGACACCAAACAAACCAGATGTGAAATACAAATCAACAGAGCAAAACAATCAAAAATAACCTTTCTGCTTAAAACCAAAAATGTAATGCACAACTGGATCCAATAAAATCTTCAACCTTTCCAAACCTTTCCAGTTCCAAGAGATTCTAAGTAACGTGACAATTGCAACAACTGTTTCTTTTTTGTTGTCGTTGTCCTTAGTTGTCTTGTCCTAAACGTTATTCCACCGCACCTCTCTCCTGGGGTTCTAGCCCTGTGCTGGGCCAGAATGAGGTGGACCCCCTGGTGGTCACATGGCAGTACAGCAGCGGTTCTCAAACAACTGCTCAATGACTGTGCTGTCTGCAAGCGTGGACACATCTCCCAGGTCCCGCTCGTTGGACGCAATCTTTCTCAGTACACGCCGCATGATTTTACCTTGGGTGAATGTTTGGGAAGAGAAAGGTTAGCATTCATATGAACAACTCAGAGATTGGTACACACACTCACAGTCAGTCAAAAGGGGATTCAACTGTACCTGATCTGGTTTTGGGAAGTCCAGGAGCGTTCTGTATGTAATCAGGGGTGGCAATAGCACCAATCTTCTCTCTCACTGTTGACAGAGAGGAAAAAAAAAGATGAAAGAGGATGAATTACATCTGACAAACAATGAACCAAAGAGTCAACCAGCATCTGTTAGCCAATCACAAGCTTTCATATGCCTTCACAACCCCAGATGCTTTAGTTCTGGATTATTTCCCGTAGTAATCTGGTAGTGTTAAATTTTTAACATCCTATTGCAGAATCCTGTGAACAGGTAACTAAACTTTCTTTACACCTTTTTTTAAGACGTCATAGACTTCGATATTTGAGGGTAATATAAAATGTGATAATGCATGTTGTGACCTCAACGAAAATCACATTATACTCATATACATTATACTTCAAGAGCAATTCATGCACAGGATTAGATAATTCCAAGGAGAACATTTGCCTTGAAGACGGAGTAAACGTGTCCACTGGACACCTCAGGTGCATTAGAAACAGAAGCTGCTCAGTTCTGGACAAATTTTATGTTTTCGTTGATTCCGATATTATGGGTATTAGAATTAGAAATGCATGTAGTCTTGACACGTAGGTGCCTACAACCATCAGAGTTCACATCCACATCTGATCCCAGATCAGCATTTCACTACTGAGATGGTTTAACCACAGCCAGCCGGCAGACACCCCGCCCTCACCTTGCCGCCTGAGCTCCGCCTCCAGGGCGGCAGTGTAGCTGATGCCGTCGGTGAGCGTGACGAAGCAGTACAGGCTCTCTCCTTTGACGGGGTGCGGCGTCCCCACCACGGCTGCCTCCGCCACCGCTTCGTGCTCCACCAGAGCGGACTCCACCTCCGCCGTGCTCAGCAAGTGGCCTGGGCGACACAGGGACGGGAAAACAGATTTGTTCGTCTCCAACTGAAACCCATCGAGGTGGTGGTGGTGGTGGTGGTGGTGGGAGGGGGGCAGTAGGGCAGTGATCTAGACCCTCACCTGAAACGTTCAGCATGTCATCGATCCTGCCCGTGATCCAGTAGTACCCGTCCTTATCTCTACGGCAACCTGAACACAGAGCGCAAGTGTCATCGTGAGAGACCTCGCAGCCTGAGAAGTCACATCAGGCAGTGCGCGAGTGTCTGCTGTGTACAAGTGTCTGCTGCTTGCTAGGCACTAGACAATACCGTCTCCAGTTACATAGTATCCAGGGAATTTCTTGAAGTAGGTGGTCTCAAATCTCTCGTGGTTCCCATAAACAGTCCTCATCACACCAGGCCACGGCTGCTTAAACACCTGAACAGAACCGCATGCTTTAACCAGTATCTCCAACACCCAGCTGTGCACAGACAGAACTACAAACATCCATACAACAGAACTGTTCATTAAGCACCAAGACAGTAAAGTTTATCCTCCATGAAATGTAAACTGCAGACAGCGCCCACGCGGCTGTGCTGCCCTGCTGATTCTAAACCAGACGTCTGGTGTCAAGTGGAAGAGTGATGGCGGAAGGCCGTAGGTGGGGGGAGGACCCGTCTCGTACCAGGTAGCCCTCGCTCGGTCCCTCCAGCTCCTCACTCGACTCGTTCAAAATGGCCGGCACCACACCAAAGAACGGCAGCGTCTACACACACACACACAAAATTAACGGGCATGTCAAACGGAGGAAGAGGGTTCCTCCCAGTGCCATGCAACTACAAGCTGGATCAACTCATCGGGGGCACTCACTGCAGACCCGGGTTTCAGGGGAGTGGCGGCGGGTAGAGGCGTTAGCACATGCCCTCCCTGCGGAGCAGAAAGGAAGAGAGTTAGACTGAAGGCAAGCTGGACAACCGCACCAGGAGGTTCCAGGAGGAGAAGCAACGGCTGCCTACCGTCTCCGTCTGCCAGAAGGTGTCGACTATGGGACATCTCTTCTCCCCGACCACGCTGTAGTACCACTGCCAGGCCTCCGGGTTAATGGGCTCGCCTACCGTACCCAAGACCTTCAGAGAAGTTCGTTTACACCTGAGAACATACGTGCACATGCGTGAACACACACACACAACATTCCATAGGACCGGGCAATACTACGGTCGAACAGTCATACCCATGCAATTTGTCATATGCTACTCATACTTTAAGTTGTACATTTTTACATAATGATAGGCTACTATTAGCTAGCTAAATGTAAACTTTAAAATGTACAGAAACTGGTGTAGTTGTCCTTTGCCTAAAGCACAGCCACCCCGATGTGGTTGATTTCTCCCTGGGAAGCAGCCCAAGCTACCACGCTCTGCAGGTCTGCCAGCTGGGGCTGAAATTAAACCGTGACCCTGAAACTATGCTTCCCTGTCCTAGAGGGATCCCATTTCAAAAATGGGACACTCTCCTCCCAATTTCAGCCCGCGCGCCCCGATTCCAGCTTGAACTGGCGAGAACGCTGCTAAACGCAGAAGCGGGTTCTGCCAGCATGCCGATATTCCCCGTGTTGGGAGCGGACCCGGCGTGACACCGTGGGCCTTGAGCACGTACTTGTGCACTGGCTCCGTGCCGTACTTCATGAGCAGCCGGATGGCGGTGGGGGCGGTGTAGAACTTGGAGACCTTGTATTTGTCCACTATCTGCCACATGCGGCTCACGTCGGGGTAAGTGGGCAGACCTTCGAACTGGGAGCAGAGATTGACAAAGCAAATCGAGGAAAGGCAACAGGGCAGTCCAGTAGGAATCAGAGTCAGTTTAACTCACCCCAAAGAGTAAAAAAGCAAGACATTATCTTACTGAGGAGAACTCCTGTTAAACTTTGACAGAATGGAATTACTCAATGTCAGGAACTAGCTGTACCACATGACAGAAATCCAATGTGTTTCTCATTGGAAGCTCTGAATGCTCGAAACGTTTCTCTCTTGGACACTTATACAGAGTAACAGAGAGATGGGATGTTCCCTTACCAGGACGCTGGTGGCCCCATTGGCCAGGGGCCCGTAGGTAATGTATGAGTGACCGGTGATCCAACCAATGTCTGCAGTGCACCAGTAAATGTCATCAGGGTGGTAGTCGAACACCAGTTTAAATGTTGTGGCGGTGTAGAGCATGTAACCGCTGATCGTGTGCAAAACTCCCTGAGGAACAAGCCGACTTTGCCGTTAGAGCCCCCGAGGAAGCACTGGGTGAAAGTGCAGGTGTGAAATGCAGCTTAGTGACAGGATACCTTAGGCTTTCCAGTGGAGCCACTGGTGTAGAGGATGAAGAGAGGATCTTCAGATTCACACCACACAGGCTCGCACTCGTCAGACGCGTTTTCCATTAGCGTGTGCCAACACACGTCCACCTCTGGGTTCCAGGGCACCTGCACCAACAAGAACCCATGGACCAGGTGACACCATCAGTCTCGTCTCAGACATTCTGGAGTCAGCATGTGTTTGGAAACAATTCTTTAACCAGCCCAACTGCTCTAGTTGTGCTCAAGACAAAAAAGCCCCGAGATGCAATTCACCACCTACAAACATCTACTGAACTACAGGTGGATCTGGACACGCGGATATCGGACAACCTGAAAATCTCAATTTCATCCCACAGTGCGTTCAAACTAAAACCAAAGATGATGTTTAGACCTCTGGATAAACGTCCCACCTCTTTTAGGCAACATAATATATATATATATATATATATATATATATATGTGTGTGTGTAATCAAGTTAGTCACACACAACCACATAACCACAGATCCATCAGTACAGACCAGACTAGACAGCAGAGACTACAGGAGGATGAGAGGAAGAGGAAGAGTGTGCTTGGCTGTGTCAGTTGTGTCATGCACTCCAGGGGCTGGAGGGAGGGAGCACAGCACAGGAAGGGCCACGTTTCATTTAAGTGACACGAGCAGTTAAATGGAACAAACGGGCGCGATGGCGTCTGACTACGCAGAGCGAACAGCCGAGGCCACGACGGCAGCGGAAGCTCAGACAGGGAGCCGGCGTTCGTCTGGAGTGTGGGAGACTAGCAGAGTCACTACGGCGACAGGACTGTGTTTCCAAACCCGTCTCCCCACCCCGCAAGCACGGGCTCAGGACTGAGCCGAGTGCTGGTTAGTTGTGCGTGTTATTGGGGAAGGATCACGAAACACTGGTCCACGACCTCGTTTGAGGGAAGGCTGGACTACACGGGTAGCCACTCTGCTCCAACTGAAGAGGCCAGGCCAGCTGATGCGTGTGAGGTCACAGGGTTAAAAGTCAAATGCCAGATATTATAATCCAGCCTAAGATGGTGGTGAAGGCAGATGCCTCAGTAGGGGTAGAGTGACTGCAGCCAGCAAGCGTGTGACGCAGACTACATTAGAGTGAACTGCCTGCTTTATTCCCATCTGCCCTTTCACAATTGGCATTTCAAAAACCAACCTGCAGCAACTAAATGACTGAAGTCATGGAATTTATACAGGAGCCATTCGCTCACTAAAACACTAAAACTCCCTGGCGGCTCTGGCATCATGCGGCTGCCCGTTCAACAGCAGTCGCACGGCAAGTCTGAATAGTGCGTGAACGCGTCTGGCTGTATGCACCCGTGTGAGCGGCACGCCGGGTTAGAGGGCGGCGGCCTGGAACCTGCCCACGGAACGACATAGTCGCCGGGGAGCGCACAGAACGAGTGCAGAGGAAAGACAAGAAAACAGAAAACAGTCAAGGTCAAGGTCAAAGCACAGAGAGGCTCTAAATACCTTGGGGACGGGACGGACCTTCCTTACTTTTTCTGCCTGTTTCTCCTGCTAAAGGGGGGGGGGGGTTAATGGAAAGATTACTCACATAGAAAAGAGTGAGGGAAGGATAAATATGGCAACACCTCTACTGTACATCAGAAGACTTTGACCTCTATACTGCAACAAAAAAAGGTTTGTAATCATGTACAGTAACAAAATGTCATTGTTTATGTTTCTATGATTGAAAAAAAATTTCCAGTACAAGCTTCTATGGTGTTGCCAGATTTGTGTGGCACTGGAAAAGTCATAAAAACAAACTGGAAACAGAAGGACTGAATAACACACAGGACAACACATGGCCGCATTTGGGTAGAATTAAACAAACAGGATAAATTTACAGGAATGAAGCGACGAGCAAAATTTCTTCAGGGATGAGGGACACTGGCAGAAGATAACACGGGTGAAAGGTCAAAGTGTACCTGTAGGCCGGGACAGGAGCGCTTGGCCGGGGGCGACAGTGAGCCCGGGCGCGACGAGGCCTCCTCTTCCTCCTTTGACAAGTGTTTCAGCATAATGCACCGGCCGACCACCACAGACCTGAGAGAGGCGCAGCACTCAGCCAGCTAGCACAGCTAACGGCTAACGGCTGCAGCTTCGTTAAAGTGCGTTTATACGGACGCTAATTAGAAGTGATTCTACTGTGAGGAGACAAGCGATACACCTATACAGCATGCACCAAGACCGCAGCATGTGTCTGAAACCTCCAAGCAGGAATGTCTTACTTGTCCTGGCATTTCTGCAGTGCCTCATCAGCGATCACTTTAAGACTGATGAGTTTATCGCCTCTGTAAAAGCCATCTGGAAGATAAACGGGGACAGGGAAAGGAGGGAAGGTGTCGACAATCAAACTAAAGAGAAAACTTTAAACACAGCAGTATTTGAAGTTCGTATCAAGTGCCAGCTCCTACGGGAGGACGTGGGCCGGAATGTGTATGGGTTATAGTGTGGTGCCAAACCACTGGTAAGCAGATAAACCTGCAGACCTTAATGTACGCAACCATTTTCCTTCAGACTGACAGGCCTAGAACCAGTACAAAAATGATATTCAGCTAACTGCTTTCATCTTTTGGTCTCCTTTACTCTGGTTCAGTAAGTGGAGGAGAGTCAGTGGTAAGGCCTGGCAGTGCATTTGAAGGCAATGCGGTCAGCTCCACATCTAACGCCATGGCCGACAAACAACAATAAAAAAACTGCACTATATTCTCAGCAGGTCACTTTGGCTGACGGGATTAAAGGTAGTCTAGATGAATGGATCACAAGTTAAAGATGATGATTAACTAGAATGAGACGTTTCTTACCAGCTGTGATCAGCAGTGAACACTGTGAATCTATGATCCGTTCACACAGTGACTCGGCTGAAAAGCCTGCAAACTGGAGAACAGACATATTTTAACTAATGAATAGAGTCATTCGAATGCTTCTGTATGTACAAACACCACTACTGCGTCCACAGTTCCCCAAATACTACGAGAGGAAGGCGATAGGAAGTTGCCCTACACTCAGTACCTTACACCTATTGTTACCTTAGTCAGAAGTGAAACCACACACCCAGGCTTTGCAGCATATGCAATACTAGGCCCACATGTTTGACAGCTGTGGCCTCAAGGAGGCGCTGTTGTGCATGAGCATCAGGTGCAGCAGTGGCAGACACTGCAAGTCAGTTAAAAAAAAAAAAACACAGTGCGATGAAGGAAGGTGACAAAGGAAAGAGGGAGAACGCACCACAATGGAATGCACCGCTCCGATTCGGGCACAAGCCAACATGGCCACCACCAGCTCAATGACCATGGGCATGTAGATGGACACGCGGTCGCCTTTCTTCACCCCTGCGAAGCCAGAGGAAACGTTCCAGTTGCCCGGGCTAAATCAGGTCAGCCGGCTCGAGCATTCAAACCGGGCACGTACCTTGAGACTTCAGGACGTTGGCGAACTTGCACACTTGCTCCAAAAGTTCTCTGTAGGTCACCGTCTTCTCGTCTCCCGGCTCATTACCCTCCCTGTTTAAGAACCAATCACGATCATGAACGAAAGCCCATACATTCACCTACAGAACACTAAAGCACGGACACGGACGCGTCAAGATGTGACGAATTTGGCATTCTTGATCGAATTAGATTCTGCATGGTGGTTTTATATTTCAATATGTATATATATTTTTTTGCAAAAGTCATTTTCTCCACTTTGCCCAATTGCTCTGGGCCCCAGCGTGGTGCCACTGGCTGGGAGGAAGGGGTGTCGTATCCGGGGGAAGCGGAACGTGAGCCGTGCAGGTCAGCTCCACTCCTCCAACCACGAACGGCTTGCCACACGCCCCAGGAAGTGTGTGCTCACCTCCGCCACATTCAGACAACGGGTGGAAATTGGTGACAGCAAACAAGAGGGCCAACACCGGGCATAAAATCCAAGTAAATGCATTTTGAAATGCCCCACATTGAAATGATGCACTAAAATAAGATGCAGCGTTAAACCCAAAAAGCATTATATAGTTTCACACACACAAAATGTGTTGTCTGAAAAGCCCATGACAAAAGGTAGTATGGGTAACACCCTTTAAGTTACACAACAATCATAAGTGTGTAACGGGCAAAGTGCACTACCTAGAGTTCCTGCAACAGAACGTGACTGCAGATTTAAAACATTAACTTCCTTATCATGTAAATGTCCTTCTGGAGGGACTGAAATCTTTGAGGAAAGCAAACAAGCACGTGCACTTGCCAGAGAAGATAAAGACACAGCCATTCATAAAAACGATGCTATGGCATGTGTGTGACCAGAATGGCATCAACATGTCAGGGTTTCCCTTCTCTAATTAGCCAAAAAGTCATTTTGCACTGTGCACAGTCTAAATGCCTCTCAGCACAACAGGCTCTTGCACAATCTTATACAAGCGCAGACAGTTTTGCAAGTTTGGACAAAGGAAAAGAAATCCTGTCAAAGTTTCAGCACAGGACAATTTTTCATATCCTGTGTTGTAATATCCAACTCTGCAGAATTACAAAACCAATAAATTAATTAATAAACATTTCCCAAGACACAATAGGCAAAAAAATGTAATTGAATATCAACTTGAATATCAACAAACAGACTGCAAAATGCATAGCCAATCATGACGTCTAGCCAAAACCAAGCATTGCACATCCTTGCATTTTAGAGCAAGGCCAGCCTAAAGGGCATAACAAGTAAAACATTCCAACAACATAATCTAAGGTGAATCAAGCACCTTTAAGACAACAATTGTGTCTTCATTCCAATCCACCATAACATGAATAATACTCCAGCATCTTACTTCAGTTACTATCTTTCAATAGCAGCATATGCTGCTTATGCAGACTACTAAGAGGCAGCACACTGTATCTCCCAGTATGATGGACCTGATGCCTCTGCACATATCAATTTGCCACTTCACATGTCATATGACCTCAAGACACTTGTCAAAGCATCACTTTTTGATGCATAAAGGCAATTCCTATGCAACATTAGTTTGACCTTGGATAAAGAATATAAAACATTCATAAATATCAATACAGCTGTGACTGTATTGAGTCATACATCAGTATAAGTGTGTTCACAATACACTGCTGCATCAATATATTGTACACTGCCTGCCTGAAACTTATTTCCACGCCTAATTACAAATGGTTACAAAAACAGATCTACTAGGAAGAGACATACTCCATTTACAATTACTAGACTTGCTTTTTCTACTCTCTGCCTTCTTACAGTCTTCACATCTCTCACCTATGGTCATCTTAAACTATGCAGGCACCTAAAACTATACAGCCTTTTATCAAATAAAATCTAATTATATTTTTCCCCCCATAGGCTTCAAGATGCACAACATATCCTGATGTTCAAATTATAAATATGGAAAGGCAGCTGATGATGATCTAAGTAGCATTTACACTATGGGTCTGTCCTGGGTGAACCATTCAGGAGCAGCTCACACTAGTCTCCATTGTGGCCTGGACAATTCTTGCACACATGCAACGTACACACTGACCAGTAAAAGGCCACTCTGTCCCCCAGCTGCCTCTCGTAGACGTTACGGTCCAGAAGGTTGTAGCAGATGTTTGTGGTGGCACCCTCCATGCACTTGACAAAGATTTTACCCTTGGTCACATCAAAGTTGTAGTCCAGAAACAGTCCGGTGTGTTTGGTCTTCCAGAAGAAGTCTTTGGCAACATCTCCCCAGAACTCTAAATAAGAGAGATGGCAGTTATAAAAATGTCACGTAAATACAACCTTCTAATTATGAAATTGATTCTATGCATAAATCCTTGGGGGGGATCAGAATGACTGTGCATACATCATCCATTGCTTCATCCAAGTGGCAAACGTAAAATTACACGTTAAAATTTCAAGAAAGGAAAAAAGTGCTAATTTTTGCCGTGAGTGTATTATTGGAGAAACTAATTTAATTCAATTTCAAGTTTATACAATCAGAATTACTTCAAGAAATTGCAAATAACATTTGAAGCCCCACTGCTGTGTATTTTATCGTGATTTACAATATAGTAACAAGTTAGCAAACTGGGCAAACATATCTCAGCTATAGTAAATAACGTTAATGTTGGTCCCAAGTCTAATTCATACATGTAGCGTCGCGTGTAGGCTATACATTCACAACAGACGTAGGTTAGCTAGTAAACAAACATCTTATACAGTATTACCGTCTGGAGACTCGACTGACTTCACGTAAAGTTCCTTAAAATTCTCAAAACTGGATATGTGTGCTTCTTTCTTCAGATCTTCGGCGGCGTGCAAAACGTCTTCTTTGGGAGCCTCATCGGGAATCATTTTGGCCGCTTCGGTTACTGTCACAACTGGCCGTGCAGCGCGCGTTAGCTAGCGAGCTAACCGAGACAAATACAGCTAGTTTCACCAGCTAACGGAGAACGGCGGGGCTAGGCTAACGACAGGATCACTACAGCCGGTTCCCAAAGCCAACGCTACACGTTAACGCGTCTTTTCCTCGCCAAACGTCGCCGGTCGTTGTGGCTTTGTAGCAGCTCACGTCCTCTCGTTGCCTCGCTTGACTATTGTTAGCGAGCTGGCGTCGGTCGGGTGGCTAACTTCCGTGTGCTCCCACTAACGCGGTTAAGGAAAACATTTGAGAGCCTTTGCTCAAATGAACGCCAACTAGACAGCTCAAAACTTGGTTGGCGGGATAAGCGACGCTGGCAATCTTAACAGCAGATTAAGTATCTTTTTATCTGTCTTAATCTGGACGATTTATTCGAGGCACTCCAAGATCATTACCCGCAGTTTTGGTCTGTTTGAAGGGACCTGTCTTGACCTGCCTAGCTAATTTAATGACAGAACAACGAGATGGACGTCGACTTTAGTTTAAAAACGCAGTGTAAATTAGATGAAACAATAAGTTGTGTGTACTTGAGTGCGAGACGACGCCGTTTGAGTTGAGCTTCACTCCAAATGAGCTAACCTAGCTGGCTAGCCATCACTAGCTAACTTGCGAATTGCGTTCGTTCACTCTTTAACGTTAAATTAACAAGTTGGCTGTCCTGCCTATATAAAAAAAACAAGTCCTTCGCAGTAGTAATGCGAAAACGGATTTTTTCACATTAATTCTAAATTGTTAGCTGAGTATCGTGGAGGACGAGTCCTTTCTCGTGTCCTGCGCAGGACTGAGTGAAGTTGCTGTGAACTTGCTGCGCTCGGACAAGCGCCCAATCATTCAGAGCGCAGAATACATGGGTCAGCTTGACTGTTAAAGCCACAATAACCTCCCACAACTACGGGCGAAAAGGTTAAGACACCTACAAACCCTAAAACATAAAACTCTTGATACGATGGCGAGGAAAAAAATCCAACCAAATGTACGAGTATACGAATATGAACACTTTGTGATTCATTCCTATAATAAATCATATTTCTAATACCATAAAGGACGAGTGCTTCTTTCCTCGACACGGGTGGGTATTTCCATGATCATAAGGGGGATAATGAAGTTGGGGGGAGGCTCCAAGATTACCGTGGGGATTGGGGAACACCGAAACTTCTTTGGTTGATGGAAACTGAATTTCTAAATCGACAGCTAGGTGGCACATGAACACAAAGAAACCAAAGTGGGGTTTCTTTGCTCCGAAAGGAATCAATACTCTGGTCATCTCCACCGTTGTTTTTCAGTGACCACCGTAGTTAAAATCCAAGCAAATTAATATTACTTCTAGTATGAATTCATTTTCCCCCAACTATTCCTGCAGATGTACTGTGGCAGCATTACTACCGGCTGCATCAACACCAGCCCCTATGGAGTTCCACATTATATTTGGAACCGTAATCTGGCACAGATCGATGAAGGCCACGTCACATTTTCCCTCAAATTTCAAATATAATCTTTTGGGATGTTTTCCCCTCAGTAAAAGGCTCTCGTAATATACATTTATTACAGCAGCATTTGCATATTACTCTGCTGGAAAGTCCTTTTAGCTCAAATATTTAAGTACTCAACAGAAACTTCAATGTGTATTTAGTCATGCTCAACAGTATCCTTTCTCTTCTTGCAAGAATATAGCAAAGTACTGGAATACTTGCCAGAAAATTAATAAACCCTTGCTTAATATCAAACACTCTGACCTGAACGCATTTTCAAATGTACTGTCCAGGACTAAACAAATGCAGTTTGGCTTGTCATGCATCAAGTGCCTTCTGGGAAATGTTTATTTACCATAATTTCTGTTTAACATCCCCAAAACATCAGACATCCCAAAAACTGGAATTTCTAGTTCGACTGTATACAAATAAAGGCTAGATCAAAACAAAGTGCTTAAAACTACATCCCCCTAAAAGAAACAAAAAAAAAAAAACAAAGAACAGCACCAGTGACAAAGCCATTCATTTTGTATTTTATTTTACAAAGAAACTCCACAAGTCCATCCTCAATTTAGATGTTCCTGTAACAAGAAAATAATCAGAAATTACAACACGTAAACATGTCAAGTGTAATCCAATACACTGCTGTCATTATATAAGTATCCTAAATATCTTCTGCTTTCACTCAAGGTTTTGTCTGGTCCAGCAGAGTTTCATGTTTTTTACACATGGATATCTGCCCAAATGTACCGTAGCATTAGTGTTGGAGATGGAATAGATCAAAGCACTTATAGTAGGTCACTGCAAGGTCACTAAATGTTGGGTTACAAGAATTACTGATAGTCATTAATTAATTCTCTTTAAATGAACGAATGAATTCCTTCAATTTCAAAATCACAAAAAGGTATCCCAAAAGTGTCCTGAAGTTGAGAGATCTCTGTGTGATGCTCATTTTAGCCCTTAGTTTTCTCCATTGCAGTTGCCCCATGTTACAATGTTATTGGTAGACAAACCAAAAAAGGAATGTAAACAATGGCACATGTACCCACTTCCATCTTCCTGACTGTGGTGACATGCATTAATAGAACATATTATACAAGTTCTAGCCGTGTTAAACTGATGCCCATAGACATCAATGTTTGCACACAAATAGTCCCAAATCACAAATTACCCCCCTAAGCAGTAACTTACTTCGACACGATAGAGTCATTCTTTGCCAGCCTCAAAAGAGAGTCATCAGCCTCACCCTGTGGATGACAATGACACTTTACTGCTGAACAACGGAATCGGTAGAAGGAGGTTAATTGCAGAATATCATCAGTCTGAACTAACTTGGAGTGGGCTGTGCCCCATAAGCAATCACAGCAGGACTTCAGCTACAATGACTTGGACATGGGTTCAAAGCACTCTGTTATAAGTCAGACTGAAGGGTTCAGATTCATAACTGGCTACAATTTACACCCATCTAACAGACTACAACAAAAGGTTTAAACCCATCACAGGGTAAAAGGAATGCCGTCTTTTTCACTCAAGATAGCTGCGACTGCAGTCTTGAAATGGCGTTTTCTTAAAAAAATTCTACATAAAACTAACTTCAAATATGGACACCTCATGGGCAAAGAAGTGCTAAAATTAGATATGCTTGTCTTTTTCTGAGCAGATTCAGGAGTTTATTCACGCAATTAACATGACTACTTACCTAATCTGAACAAATAAACAGACTACAAAATCTGGACCATTTGAGAACTTCTCCCACTGCTGTTTCTCCAGAAATAGCATCAATGGTATGACCTCGTATGCAGAGCAGATAAACATCTACACCTTTCTTACATTGATACCATCTTTTACAGATAAAGTCAGCCTTGCAAAAGTCATTTTGGCTTTAATCGCCATTTTGGAGGTACACACCACACCGGAAAAGCCCTAGAGGCAAAAGCTCCCAACAGTGTTCATTCATCATTATTAGAAATCAATGTATTAGTGTATTACAGCTATACTGAACACTAATTATGAAGAAATGTAAAAATTTAGAACTCACCATTCTACGAATAGCACCGCAGATGGCGTAAGTCTTGAACTGTCCATTGAACCTGCCAGTGGCTTTGTCAACCTGAAAACGTCGAAGCAAAAGATGTTTAGAATGTGCATTTCTGACATGCCGTCAACCTGCAACAGATCTAGATCCCGATACAATAAACACCAGGAGAAAAACAATGCCAACACACTACACTTGAATATACTTAGACTAATCCATATATCTACATATATCTAAATGGAGCAAAATAATTCCATGCAGTAATAATGAGGTACCTACTACACAACCACAACATCCACATTCTATTAGTCCCATACGGACAGGAGCTATTGTTACTCAGCAACCAGATACTCATATCTGCTCTGCCTAAAACACATGCTCAGACCAAACTGAACGTAATAAGACTACTCACCTCAGCAATGTTGATCTGGATGGAGGCATGGTCCTTAGCGCCAATGATTCTGTTGCTAGCAGAACTGAAAGGGAAAAGGACCAAGGTGCCAGATTTCAGATTTTCAATTCATGCAGATTTGAAACTGCATCCTGTATATGACAAGAACTAGCACGTCAACATCACTGAGACACTGTTCTCAGACATCCCAAAAACTGCTATGTGGAGCCAAATATATTCAGATAACTATGATTTAATTACAATGTAAATACAATATGGATTTTCAAGCGTGCTTGATTATTCGTATCAAAATATCTTACCATTTACGGGGCACGTAAAGATCCACGAATTCACCAGCGTCGTTTTGCATGATGGTTTTCTGACGGCCGTTAAGGCTTCGTAAAGCTACACAAAATCAGAGTATAGTTAGCATTGATCAAATTTTAGTCAACGTTTTAATGACAAAATACCACACGATGTAAATAAAATTCCGACATTAAGCAGTTTTGGCACTCGAGTCAACAGGTAAACAATCTGCAATATAACATTCTAATAATTATATACTGCTAATATTTTACGCATTCTATGAACACAGGACTTGCTAGCTAGCTAGTTAGCGAACAGCAGCTGAGCTAGCGGTAGCAACATGCTCTAGTGCACATGCTTGGGTAGAGCGTTCGAGTTCGCACATCATTTTAAAGTAGGCTTTGCCATAATAAATACAATATACGCACAACATCCGAGACAAACATATAATGTAAGCATACAGCTCGAAGATGATCACAACTTTTGATCCTAACAACAAATAAAATACATTTTCATTGAACAGCACATTCTCTCTTACCGCAGATCAGAAATGGCTGACGCGAAAAGGAAGAGGAAAGTTGCAGAAGGAAATGACGTAAGATGAAAAGGGGAATTGTGAAGCAAGAAAGCATAAAGGTCTTATGATAGGCCGTGTCTGTTCAGACCACTAAATTGAGACAAAAAATAAAGCTGATAATTATTAAGCATAATTAGCTCTATAGATACATTTAATTGCTTTAAATGTAAATACGTATATACCATATTGAGAGTAACATAATAGATGTTCACAATCTTTTAAAAATCGAATTTATGCGAACTTATTCATGATATAAATTGTATACACTCATGGTGTTCTGTCTCATCTCTAAAACGCGTCACCTGCAACGCCCACTCGTTCTTGCACAAGGTGGGTTTACTTAAATTTAACATAAATAAGAACATGTTTAGGTGTTTAAACTTAACAATGAAATTAAAAACAGACAAAAGATGTTCTCTATCTTTCCTGTCTGTAGATCTGACAGGAAAACTGACAGAGCGGGGTCAGCGGATGCTGAAGTGCATAGTGCGAAGAGGTTGCCAACTTTCTGCAGAGTCAATCACTACAGACATCCAAACTTCATGTGGCCTTCAGATTAGCTCAAGATCATTTTGCAGAGAGCTTCATGGAATGGGTTTCCATGGTCGAGCAGCTGCATCCAATCCATACATCACCAAGTGCAATGCAAAGCATCGGATGCAGTGGTGTAAAGCAAGCCGCCATTGGACTCTAGAGGTGCGTTCTCTGGAGTGATGAATCGCGCTCCTCCATCTGGCAATCTGATGGACGAGTCTGGGTTTGGTGGCTGCCAGGAGAATGGTACTTGTCTGACTGCATTGTGCCAAGTGTAAAGTTAGGTGGAGGGGGGATTATGGTGTGGGGTTGTTTTTCAGGAGCTGGGCTTGGCCCCTTAGTTCCAGTGAAAGGAACTCTGAATGCTTCAGCATACCAAGTATGGAGGAAATTGCATAATTCTGATTACAAGAGAACTATGAACAGTATGATTTAGTACGTTATTCTGATATGAATATTGTGTGATTCAATATTTAATCATGACCATGTGTACGTGTGTATTGTGACGCACAGCAAAGGGAATGCACAGAGGTAGAAAACACCATGTTATCTGCTTGACCTGTGGACATAGCTGTCTCTGTGCGTAACTGACATGTCAGCTGCTTAGGCTAAAACAGGAAAACTACTATTCAGAGAGAATGCTTAAGGAAAAGACTGTCCACTGCACATTCTCCCTCCTCAGTCTCTGTGTACCCAAACATGCTGTGCTTAAGGGAAACATCTGATAAAAGGTCATCGCCTGCATGCAGATATAAACAGGAGGGTATGGCACCCTCTCCTCAGAGCTTCTGTGCTAGATGAAACTCTCATGTTTTTCATTTTAATAAATTTCTCTTTTAACCACATCTGAGTCCTCATCTATTTCAGAAATTTCCACAACACTTTGGACAATTCCATGCTCCCAACTGTGGGAAAAGTTTGGAGCTGGCTCCTTCCTCTTCCAACATGACTGTGCACAAAGCAAGGTCCATAAAGACATGGATGGCAGAGTCTGGTGTGGATGAACTTGACTGGCCTGCACAGAGTCCAGACATCAAACCAATAGAACACATTTGAGATGAATTAGAGCGGAGACTGAGAGCCAGGCCTTCTCGTCCAACATCGGTATGTGACCTCACAAATGCACTTCTGGAAGAATGGTCAAACATCCTCATAAACACACTCCTAAACCTTGTGGACAGCCTTGCCAGAAGAGTTGAAACTGTTCTAGCTGGAAAGGGTGGACCAACATCACATTGAACCCTATGGAATGTCACTTAAGATCAAATGTGAATCAAGGAAGGTGATCGAATACTTTTGGCAATATAGTGCATGTGTGCAAATGAATCTTATCTTAGAAATTATAAATGAAATATTTGGACAGTACTTTTCTTAGTTTGTCATAGCATGCCATTTATGTAGTGAACATGTATGTGTTATTTTTGCTAAAAATATAGACTTGCCCCATGGTTACCTTCAAAGTGTGACAAGCAGAGAATGCTAACAAAAAGGAAGCGATCACACCAAGTCTCAGGGAAAAAGTGTTAATGAAAAACCCCTGACCTGTTCCAAATTAAGGAAACAATATCCAGCAGTCAACTGGTACAAAGACAAGACATATATAGACAAACGACTGTCAGGTGAGGTGGATAATAAGCCACACCCACCTGAAGGACAAGGCAACAGACTGACACCATGATGTAGGTGACCGGCAGGGGGAGCCTCCCGTAGCATGACAGACTCCCCCACCAAATCGCACTATGTCCCAGTGTGCAGCCCACAGCGACAGTACACAAGATGCACAACGAAGGGGCAGGAACACATCTCATGCGGTCCTGGAGCTGCAACACAAGACACAGATCAGTTCACACCTCCCTGGGTGGGACCCTGAACCGCCTGGGCCGTCAACAAGACACAAACCACGGCCCAGTCGGTCACAGGGCCCTCACACCCTAAACCGGCATCTGGCCGTTGAGCCCCACAAAGTGTGCATGTGTGCAGGCTACCTCCCTAGGGTGCGGTTACTCACCTCCTGGACCTACCTCTCGTCTCGCACACAGCAAGGAGTGGCCCTGGGCAACCCTACCTGTTCAGGAGACTCCCTCCAGCTGGTCAGGACCTCCTACTAGAACTATGCCCTCTGTGCCACAGACAACCACAGGGGGTGGGGGGAGGAGCATCCAGGGAATTACATTTAACATTTCACAAGCATGCAAGGACAAAATGAACACACGAGACAAAACAAACGACAAACGCACAAAATGAAGGCCACAAGCTCCAATCACCGCCATGTTACATACAGTGCATTACACAAAACAAACATTTACAGGACGTGCAGTGAGTGACCAGGCTCTCCTCGTACAAATAACACGCAGACAAACACTTACCACGAGATATGACCACGAACGAAAGAAAAAGTAAAGGAGACTGACGGCTTCCGAAAGTGGCTGGTTATTCTGTGACGGGCAGGGAGTGCGAACAAAGAGGAAGCGATCACGCCAAGTCTCAGGGGAAAAAGAGCGGTTTAATGAAATAAAGTGCGCAAACCAAAAACACGTGACCTGTTCCTAATTAAGGAAACAATAACCAGCAGTCAACTGGCACAAAGACAAGACATATATAGACAGACAAACGACCGTCAGGTGAGGGGATAATAGGCCCCGCCCACCTGAGGGACGCACACAACGCAACAACAGGACAACTGCTGCTGTGACGGAGGCGACCGGCAGGGGGAGCCTCCCGTAGCGTCCTCACTATTGTTTCAGGCAACTAATGATACATTTTTAGGTTGACTCGTATTTTGAGTTTGATTGTTATACATTTGGTTTTAAAGATTTTTGTTTTATGCCTTGTTTCTCCTACTAATATGTAGTATTATTTGGTCTTTTTAAACAAACTGACAGTAAAAATTCTTGTGATAATATGATGATTACATTTACTTTGTTGAACAATATAAAGTGGTAACTGGTAAGTTAGATTCAGTGTCACTGCTGTGTAAACCACCAAGCTACTTATACTGCACGATTGTAGTTTAGTGCCTATAACAAAAACGTTCTGGTACATTATAATCCACCTGCAGAAACTGTGGACAAGCAGCCATTATCAACATGACTGTTTATAGGAAAGTGATTTTTAAAGCAAAAAAAAATACTTATTTACTGAGAGGTTCAGGCTGAAGCCCAAACATCCCTCTAAGCTCATCTCAGGTTCCCTGTGATCGTGTAGGTCTTTAATTCTAGTGCAGAATAGTCATTCTTCTCCACTCCCCACCTCTCACTCCCAGCCCAGTGGCCTTCATGGGAAAAATTATGCAGTCTACTCTGGCAACACTGTATTCACTGTAAGAGAGATAGATTTGTTTTCGCTTTTTTCAATTTATTTACATTTATTTTGCATGAACAGATACACAGTTCAGTTATGCTACATTATAACAATGTGTAAATGACACTTTGTATTGCTCTTTTGTCTATACACTCTCAGTACAAACTGATATTTTATACAATAACATAAAATTGGAGGTATAAAAAATAATAATCACACAATTCAACCAGAAGAAACTAAAAGAGAATAATTTAAACTGTACATGCACATGTGGACAATCAACCTTCAAATTAAATTCAACTGGAAAAATAAAGATGAATTCAAAACAAATGTGTATTTCATATGTGTCTGCACGTACACCCAACAGTCATTTCATAAAGCTTTGGCCAGGCTTTGTAGCATTCATTGTTGCCAGATTCTCGTTTGAAGACATAAATGTAACTGTAAATAGGCAGAGTTTGAAGAGACTGGCCCTTTAACCGAGAACATGCAGCAGCATCACAATCAGCATTCCAGATGGTCGTTGGACATCTGTCATTATCCGTATCATTTCTGAAACAGAAGAGAAGTTTCTCAGACAAACTATCTACAACGGAACTATTCAAGTACATTTTTTCCAAGCCTCAGTCTTTTCTATTTTAACTTAATGGTAAAGTAACTTCCACTTACTTATATGTCCAAGAAGCGAAAGCTTTTTTGGAAGTGCGTTCATTATATTTTATACTCAGATTTTCTGCCCTTTTAATTTCCTCATTACTGACACAGTTGTGATGCTGTCTACAGGAACAGTTAAATATTCCCATAAACAAAAGCATAACCTGTATGAACAAAACAAACTTAGATAAGCTCATATATTACAGATATGTCAAATCTCATGAGATGCACGCCATTGCTTTTGCTTACAATTTATACAACATCCCTGAAAATATGAAGAATTTTAAAATAAATTATTTTGTAAATTTACTGCATTTCTAGCCTTGAACCATTTAATGTGCAACATATACTTATATTCATGACAAACACAGAATATGTGATATTAAAAGATAATAACTAATGTAGCAATCCCTAACATGCACACAATAACTCGTGATTTAAGTGTGTAATAATATCTCATACTAAAGTAGAAGTTTTGAAGAAAAAAGTCATTATTCCATATGAACTTGTATTGGACTTACCAGAATCATGGCACTCTTTGTAAATGACAGCATAACTTTATTCTGTTTCTGTTGTAGGTTATACAGAAGCTGTGGTCGTTGGTTCCAGATGCAGTAGGTATTTCAGTCAAGATCAATTCGCTCCCTGATTTATATCGAGTGAGTGTAAATGAATTTGGTTGCCACAGTGACGTGTGTCTTCCCAAACAATTTTGCATACAACAAAGCTCTAGTGGTGGGACAAACGCTCTCATATTTCCATAATGGAACCCAAAGGCCACGGCTATAGTGACTGTCATAATATAGTTATTCTGTGACATTTACGCATATGTATCATTACGCATCAGCAACAAAGCAGAAAACAAAACAAACAGAATTGTTGCCCTATGCATGATGCAGCACTATGCTGTCGCCTGCAGGTAGAGCTGACTCATGTAGTCATCACCTTAGCTTAAGTAGGCTTAAGTACTATTTTTTGCAGTAGCGTAATGGCAAGAATACTGTCCATGTTGTACAACGGTTGACAGAACTTGCATCACTGATTACTGTGCTTTCATATAAAAAAAGAGAGAGAAAATGTCCAGTGAGCAGCAGGTATCTGAGTGAAAATGCCTTGCTGATGCCACAGGTCAGTTAGAAAATGGCCAGACTGGCAACAGTAATTTAGACAACCACTCATTACACGTCAAACCTTGAAGCAGATGGGCAACAGTATCAGAAGACCACACCAGGTGCCTCTCCTGCCTCTCCAGGTGCCTCTTACAATTTAAACAGGCTCACCTGAATTGGACAGAAATGTGGAAGTGGCTGGTGGGCCTCATGGACTGGGTTGAGAAATGTTGCTTTAAATGCTGCAGCCAACACATCTGCACTACTGCATGACACTATAACGTTAATATGGACAAAACTTATGAGGAATGTTTCCAGCACATCGTTGAATTTCTGTCACAAAGACATAAAGCCGTTCTGAAGGCCCAAAGTGGCCCAGCCTGATGTGACAGGTGATGTATAAAAAGATATACTATATATAAACGTAAAATGACGGTGGCGGTTCAGAGGGAGCGAGAGGCAAGGGAAGGTTAAGAATATTTTTATTCTCTATTACTACTCAAAAGCAAAAGCCTACAATGTAGTGGTAACAACTCAACGTGTTAAGGCAGAAACAGAGAGCTATAGAGCAGGTTCAAGGCACAGGATGACTGGCAATGCATAATATGTACATGTAATGGGAGACAAGTGGCGACTATGCACTGAAATACATACAGTGCTGCTTCAAAGATTGTGAACTCCTTGAGTATTTTAGATTTTTCTGCTGTTTTACCATGATTCTCTGATTTTTATCATCACCAGTTTTTTTGCAGCAATTCTATTTATTTGTTTTTAGAGAAATGTATGAGTTCCCAGCAGACTACATGAAACATGGAATCAGAGCATTTGCAAAAGTAAATGAACCACAGCTGCAATTAGGTAAAATACTCATGTGAGTGCTCAAGTAATCAATTAACCAGACCAATCAAATGAGACATACTTGGGGGGAAAGGGAGAGGAAACCAACCAAACCACTGTTGTGCCAAGGCGTAAAGCACACAGATCAACAATGCTGAGAGGAAATGAGACATCATTAGGGGGGAAAGGGAGAGGAAACCAACCAAACCACTGTTGTGCCAAGGCGTAAAGCACACAGATCAACAATGCTGAGAGGAAATGAGACATCATTAGGGGGAAAGGGAGAGGAAACCAACCAAACCACTGTTGTGCCAAGGCGTAAAGCACACAGATCAACAATGCTGAGAGGAAATGAGACATCCGAGCACATTAGGAAGAAGCTGGTGACACAGCCCATCAGTCTAGAGGAAGCTACCAGACCATCTCCATGGCTGCAAAAGGGGGGGGGTCACATACTTTTGCACTTGGCAGATTTTCAGTTTTTGGAGAGAGAAATTAAGTTTGTTTCTGTGTCCCTTATTTGGAAGGTCTGCTTTACAAATTGAGATTTGGATGTTCATTTCATAAGATTATTATTATATATTTTTTTAGAAAACAATGACCCTGTTGGGGTCAAATGTTCAAGTAGCACAAACTAAAGTATGTATTTTCCATACATGATAATAAAATATTTTTACCGTTCAACTTAGCATTTAATTCATTTGGATTGTATCAACAACTCAATATAATCATGTTCAAACATTAATTAAACATTTATATTAAATGTATATTAATATAAATTAAATATTAAATATATAAATATAATATAAATGTGTGTATATGTGTGTGTATGTGTGTGTGAGAAAGAGAGAAAGAGAGAGAGAGAGAGAGAGAGAGAAAGATCCTATTCTTTATTCATTTTTTAAGTTTATTCATCTTTAATATACACAGCAAACAAAGTTAAAACACTTCATTTTCAGTTCTCATTTGGCATAGGACAGACCGCTTCGATTTTGCATATGTGTAGGAGTCTGGTGAGTGAGTAGGAATTCCTCCCCTACACCCTTCGTCACTACAGGAATCCCCGGGAAAGGGAATCCCTGTAACAAGTTATAACCACACCCACAGTTACTCGTCATGGTGTTTGCTGACAGCTATATACTTTGCATTAGGTGCAAAAAAAAAAACTGACGCTCTGCCAATATGCTTCAGTAGTTTGCCTATTATCCCAGTGATGCTGATGTCAAGGCAGCCCCCACAGGGGCAGTTTTGTTGCCATTCTCAGGTAATTACTCATGCACCACAGCCTTTTGTGGCTCTGTGTGTGGCTTAGTGGTTAGCATGTTTGCCTCTCAGTGCTTGGATCTCAGGTGTGTGTCCCTATCTGGGTGTATTTCCATGTTCACCATGGGGTTCCCCCATGGACTCTCTTTTCCTCCCACGGTCAAAAAAAAAAAAGTTGAATTGGCTCTACCTAAAACAACATTTCTGGTGTGTGTGTGGCCGTATGCCCAGGTGCCAGGTGTGTTGCGTAGATGTAAATGCAATGTGTACTGTGTTGATTGTAAAGTCTCTTTGGGTACTGAGAAACTGGGTACTAACTACACATCATTAACAAGAATGGCAGATGATATAAATAATGGATTGATAAGAACAGTCATAGTGTAACAGCATGTTTTGTAACGCGGGCGGTGCTCAGAGTTTTGCTGCTGTGAGATGCTGCGAGAGTCATATATACTGAGATGGCTAAGAAACCAAAGACCATATACAATCTAACATAAATACAGCTGTATTCAGTCATTAACTGGTACAATTAAGATAACCTTCAGATGAAACTATTTGAACAAAACCAATATATTTAAAATTTCTCATTATGAAATTTTGAAGTTATGACATACGGGGTTTATTCAACATATTTCTACCTGTTTATTACCAGTGTTAAGTGTTGTCATTTACGTAATCTTACTGCATAAAACACTTAACATTAGTAGTAATGTAGATTAATGAATTGATGAAGTGAGAAAACATTGGCACTAAATTACATTTATTACATTGTGTAGCTCACTGTGTAAGGAGCTGAATCTATAACACCCCTCCTGCTTCCAGACAATGTACTGCCATTCACCTTCTAATGTAGCTGTACTGTTCACTGTAACATATATTATAATGTTTGGTGCGCTACCATCCTTTAAAGCCCAAATCTTTCATTATTATACACAACGTCATCATAACTCATCCAAAAAATCATATCTCAACATCTTATCATATCTTGATAACTTAGCACATCTTTATCAGATCTGAAGTACACCAGTATCACTCACTGTGGATTTACATATTGGTCTGACTACTGTGTCTGTGGTTCCACCCTATGAATGGCCCTGTGTCCCAGCTTGCTTGTTATGTCTGTGAGGCTGTTACACTTTCACTTAGCAATACGATACTTTTAACTGGTCATGACAAAGTTTTTTTCCAATAAAATAAAAGTAATTTTGCAATACTTCACATGAATTCTCATGAAGGACAGATACTTTGACTTTTTACTGTAGTATTAAGTACTGAAAATTTCTTTTGCATGTTTTAAACTTAGATTCTAATTAAAAAGCTTCAGTATATAATGATAATGTCATGAGGCAGGATGCAGGGACGAGTATCCACAAACTATACGTTTTTGTAATAATGGCTGCTGAACTATGCGAGTAGCGCTTGAGTTACAAGATCAGTCACAGGTGAGACAGATGAACACACACACGTCAAATCACACCCAAAAGAGATAAATAAATAGACATAACCAGATGCAGACACACCCTACACCTACACACACCCAAGGGGAGGGGCCTGGGGCTGTAACGTGACAGAAAGTAAAAAGTGACAACCAAATAAAAACCAGAATAACTAAAAACCTATTTTTTAAATGTTTGGTAATAACTAGAGGAGTACTGTACTGAGTATTGATGAGTGCGCATCACAAACAAAGCCGACTAGTAGGCCTCTACTACTAAACAGTAAAACCCAGCAACTCTAAACATGATCGATGTTTACAAGGAAAAATGGAAAGAAATCAAAAGTGTCGCATTTAGCCTCGCCCCCACCTGCCAGTCATGCCTTTGTTTTGTTTTTCCATGTGCTCATGTTTTGATTTTCCCATGTGTTCTTTTGCCACACCCCTGTCAATTTGTAACCACGCCCCTTGTAATCGTTCTCAACCGTTTCTAGTTTAGTCCCCTTGTTAGTCCTGTGCATTTAAACCCTGTGTTTTGTTTCTGGTCTTTGTCTTGTCTATGCAGCCCCTGTATATAGTGACGCTATATAGCTGATATTCGTATTCTGATGTGAAGTATCCTGCTACAGTTTCACATAGTGCCCAGGTTCTTCACTTCATACTAGAAACCACTACATGTCATCAGGCAGGCATCTCCCTCCGTCGGAGTTTCGCCAAGTTAAATGCTCGACACCTCCAGAAGGCTCGACAATGGAGTCTGGCCCCCAGGCCCAGTACCCTGCAAGCTCACTTTAAACCAGCCACATACAAAACCTCCTTAGATATAAACCCACACTGGCTTCTGCAATGATAAAAAACAAAAATGAAGCCTGAAATTTCTTTCCTTTGGCTGCCTTGGTAGAATTCGAATGTACTGTTACAGTGGCGGTGTAGTATAAAAGATAATTATGCTGTTGTATATCTTCTCACAGTGGTCTGTAGATGGAATATATGAAAGTTTGAGCACTGAATAAGAAACACTGATCATTTGTAACCTAAGGTAAGGTCTAAGAGGCCTGTGAAGGTCTCGGTACAGAATGAAAGCTTCAGTGAAACCAGACGCAGGTGGCCTCAAGGCTACTGTGCAAGTGTAAAACGGAATGTTCCAGAACATTCCCATAGCAGGCATAGGAAACAGTTTCATTGTTTCAGTAGCAGGCATGAGAAATACCTTTATCAGTATTGGGTCAATTTTATTGACCTGAAAGCCTCTTTGTGAGTCTTTGTGGGGCTTTGTATATGGTTTGTTGTCTGTCTACCAAGGTCAGAGTGGTGCAGAAAACAACCTTATCTTGATGTTCAGTGGTGCGAATTGAGGTAATCTAAAAATAAATAAAGTAATTAAAAAAAAGGAAAAACTTCCAATGCAATACAATAATGTCATGTCAATGACTCCAACGTGAATAATGATGGGTTTCAGTCTCAACATATTGAATAATGTATGGTTTGGGTTTGTTGATGGATATGTCATATGGTATGTCAAAGAAGGTGGGTTAATTACACAGTCACTCTTCATATGCTTCGGGCATTCTGTGGAGGGTGTCTCAGTAATGTGCTAATCTTATCTACAGTAACGAACAGGAACATCTCTTCAAGCAATACTTGGTTTTGCACCTTCATTTTTGTATGCATTCTTTTTAACTCTAGTACTGGCAAATAGGGACTACATATTTAGGGACTACATATTCCACAGTGATATGAGGTCATTCTGGGAAGTCTGGGACCGCTTGGTTAAGCTGACCTCAGAGAAGAAACCAGTGACTTCTTAAATGGGGTCTTATAGCCTCTGCCAAAGTAGGTGAGGGGACCAAACTCACCAGTCATACTTTTATAGTGGGAGGGACCATAATGACATGTTTAGCGGAAGAGGCTTTTAAAGGCTGTGGCATTTTTCATGACAAACATGTGTGACTCTCAGTGTTTTGGTGTCTCCATAGCATCACGTAGATGTCAAACACGACTGAGGGTGTTACGGCACCATAACTGCCTGGAAACTCCCAGGTGGAGATGAAGGACAGCTGAAGATGGCTGTAGAGCGCACGTTTCTGTATGAAACGCACAGCAAAGCAGAACTGAACAACTGACCAACACCTTACATACATGTAGATCAGCTCAATACTAGTAAACTATTATTAACATTTCTTCTTTTTCAGTTCAGATTCAAGAATAAACATGCAGAATAATTTTATTTAACTGGTAGGATTCACATATACTAAATTCTGTCTGCTGTCAAGCTACAGCTGCAGTCAGAATAGCATCTGCATATAACATATAGCGCATCATATGTTTAATGGCAAAGCACTAAACTGGGCTCCATACTGACTATTGAAAATAAAAATTACAATAGCACATCCTTTCTCGTTGAAAAATAAAGAAAATGTTTCATTTGAGACTTACAATTAAATAAAAATTCCTAAGAATAAGAAGGCTAGAATAAGTCTAGCCTGTCTTTACTAGTTCACAATTTTACCTTAACCTTGATGTACTAATACCCTGAAGCTAAATATTTTGAAAGAGGCTCTTATTTTGGAAGCATGTAATTAAGAAAAAAAATTGTTTACATTATTTCTGTTTTCACACCGTTTGCTGTTTCACACCGGGACTCAGTCAAACCGGTCAAAGAGGGTGAGAGTTATTCACTTTTGTTGAGGAATCTAAAGCTGATATAGTACACAGACTACTGCGATAGTATCAGACCTATTTAAACGGTACCAAAGGACATCCACTTGCACTCGCGTTGCTCAGTGCAGTCTTACTAGTTACGTGTAGTTATTTACCCTAAAGAGAAAAGCGCTAACTTAGACACTGGGATATATGGTCGACTGATGACAACATTGGGATGAACCCCACTGCGGTCAAATGATGCAAAGTCATGATGACAGAAGCGTTTTCTGACAGCAAGCTACAATAGCCAAGTGTGCTACCGTAGCAGCCTTAGCTGTCCTAGCTAGCTAGCTCCTCTGACCTGTTAGGTATAGTTAGTTACTAAGGTACGTTACATTTGTAACTGTAGAAATATGAGAATGTTGCTATTTAACTGTATAAACTTGTTTTCACTCCGTTCTTTCATTATTATACACAACGTCATCATAACTCATCCATAACTCATACTCATAAATGTAAATAATAATAATTTCTTATAATTCAAGGTTCAAGACAGGTCTGCAATGTCTATCAGTGGGATTTCAGAAGACGTCTTAAGAGATGATGATTTAATTAAAGGTCTGGAGGAGGTCGCCAAAGACACTGCTCTATTGCGTGGAGTACTAATGCGAACCAAAGACACGCCAAACTCTCCTGAGGTAAGTAAATCTGTAAATTTTTATTCGGAAGAATGTTTTCCCCACAACCTTTTATCGGGCTACTTTATGTTTTATATGAATGATCTGCCATACTTTTTATGTTGTAGATATTAGTGTTGTTGCTTTACGTATTGTAAAATTGCGTAAAAGGTTAGTGCTAACGTATGTCAGTTATATGCCCTAGGTAACAATTAACCTTTGTCACGGATCTGGGACAACCGTCTCCTACCCTATTCCTCCTTTACACCAGTTTCTATCTTAAGCAAAACTAATCTCAGACCTTTATAAAAGGGCAAGTGTCACACTCGGTCTTACAGGCATTATTCATTTCTAGTCATATTTCGACTCTTGTGTCTGTCATGACAGTATTTTGTCTTTGGATTACAGGAAGCTAATATTGCCCTGGTGCATTGTCTGTATGCACTCCTGGTGTAGTGTGTAAAGTGTATGTATACACTGATGGTGTAGTTGAGTGTAAGGTGTATGTATACACTGATGGTGTAGTTGAGTGTAAGGTGTATGTATAGACTGATGGTGTAGTTGTGTGTAAAGCGTATGTATTCACTGATGGTGTAGATGTGTGTAAAGCGTATGTATACACTGATGGTGTAGTTGTGTGTAAAGTGTATGAATTCACTGATGGTGTAGATGTGTGTAAAGCGTATATACACTGATGGTGTAGTTGTGTGTAAGGCGTATGTGTACACTGATGGTGTAGTTGTGTGTGAGGCGTATGTATACACTGATGGTGTAGTTGTGTGTGAGGCGTATGTATACACTGATGGTTTTTCTCTGCGTGTGTACATTCTTTTTTGCAGGTGGTGAGCTATGCTCCATTCACACTCTTTCCCTCCCCTGTGCCCAAGTCACTCTTTCACAAAGCTCTGGAAGCCCAGACCCATTTTAATCGGCTGGTGGACCGGATCAGCCAGAGTCCAGACTTCCTGGAGGAAGCTCTCAGCAGGTACGGGGTAGGGGGCGTTAATAAAGAGCTTTAGCTATAGAGTACTTGAGCTTTGAATATGACATTCTGTCATGTGGATCTACAGCACCATCAAAGTTGATGATTTCACTGCAAGACTCTTCAGAATTTACAGACAAGTTCAACAGGAACCTCAGACCCTGGTAATACTGCATGTTATCTTTGTGCTAATTTAATAAATCCAGGGTTTTACACATGTGCTCACACTGTACTCACACTTTTCCTTCGTAAGTCAATAGTGCTGGGCTTGAATCGCTCAGATTACATGCTGGACCAGAGTCCTGATGGTACAACGTCCTTAAAGCAGATCGAAATCAACACGATCGCAGCCAGTTTCGGGGGTCTTGCCTCCCGCACGCCGCATGTCCACCGGTGAGTGTGGGCCGCTTCAACCCCGACCGGCCCGCTAACCAAACACTTGGTTGCTCACGTGACTCCCACTGAAGGTTGCATGTTACTGCTCACCACTATTTAAAATGTCATCCCAGCCACATTCTGAAGGTTGCAAACCGGTTGGAGGAAAGCAGGCAGATCTTGGATAACAACCCTGCAGCAGGACTGGCCAGGGGCTTGGCAAAGGCCTGGGAGCTCTACGGCTCGGAGAGGTTCGTTTAACACCCGGGAGCTCTGTTGTTGTTGTTGTTTGTTGACATCACATTTCTTCTAGCCTAGCTAGGGTGTGACCATGTGGACTCACATGGCATTGTAGTCGATGCTACATTTTTAACCAACAAATTTGGTGGAAGGCACTAGAGTCAACTCAAAATGTTGTTGTTCACGGAAGACATGTGGGTTTAAGATCCAAAGTTGAGTATGTGACTCATGTCAGTCTCATGTTCCTAAGTTGTTCAACACATCTAGAAGTACAAACCAGGAAATAAAAGCTGAAATCCTGAACTCTTGTATATTTAGACCCTTGTCATGCACTCTAGCTCATTTGTCTGTCACACAAGACACTTTCATTCTTTAGGTTGTTCTGACTCACGTTCTACTCTCACTGTACTCTATGGACTTACAAAATATAGATATGTAAAAAATATTACTGCAATTTTTATAACTACTAATTATAGCTATTATAATTAATTGATAATTATACTTTATTTACTTATTTGTGTTTATTTGCTCTTAAGTTTTTTGTATTTTCCAACCATTTCTGGGGCTGCCGTTATGTGTAAATGTTATGACTAAAGTCATCAGTCTGATGGGCGTTGATCTTTTTGAGTGTCTGTGTTACAGGGCAGTGGTGATGTTCCTAGTTGAGGATGTCCAGAGGAACATTTATGACCATCGATATGTGGAGAACGAGCTTTGGTTGAGGTGAGAGTCACCGTAACAGTCACCGGACTGAATCAGCCAGACTGTTGAATTAGACCACTGATGAAGGGAACTGGGCTTTGTGTGGTCTGAAGAGGTGTTTAAACAGTTTAAACAGAGTTATTGTTGGCGTGGTATTTGTCAGTGATGGAGAATGGTTTGAATGTCTTTCCTAGACAAATTAGTAGAGTAGCTTGTTCTAACGGTGTGTTGTATGTCATGTGCTTATGGCTCATAGAGACATTCCTGTCATAAGACGACAGTTTGAAGATGTCTGTCAAACTGGATCATTGGACCAAAACAAGAGACTCTTTGTGTAAGTGTCTGGAATATTTATGAGTACAAGAAAATTCTGAACTTCATCTGTTGAGTCAGTAGTTCATAATGAAAGAAATATTTCTGTGTTTTCAGAGGAGGACAAGAGGTCGCTGTTGTTTACTTCCGCAATGGATACATGCCGCAAAACTACACATCTGAACAAGTAACTACACTACTGTTTTAAACTACACTACTCTTTTAAGAGGTTTTCCCTTTTTTGGCTCTTAACGACCCTTAATTGTTGCTTACACGCGTTCCCAGAACACGCCCTCGACGTCCTTAAGTAAACTACTCCGGACGGTGGAGTTTGTGCATTATCCTTGCGCGTCTTTGTCCTGCAGAGCTGGGAAGCCCGGCTGCTGATGGAGCGCTCGCGCGCTGTGAAATGTCCCGACATCAGCACCCACCTCGCGGGGACCAAGAAGGTACAGCAGGAACTGGCGCGTCCCGGCGTCCTGGAGCGCTTCTTCCCCAACGAGCCCGAGACCGTGGCCCAGCTCCAGGCCACCTTCGCCGGCTTGTACACGCTGGACATGGTACGTGCGGCGATGGTTCAGATTTTGCGTTGGATTTCTGTGCTGTTCCGAGGCGTGTCTCGTCAGACGTCTCGTTTCCTGCCCTCAGGGGGACGAAGGGGACAGGACTGTGGACATGGCTTTGGCTGCGCCGGACCGCTATGTGTTGAAACCACAGCGGGAAGGAGGCGGTGAGGCCCTCCCCCATCGCTCGCAAGCGTATTGCCCGACTCTTGACCTTTGACTTCTGTACCAGAGGTCATTGGATGGCAGCATCCTGCAGCACCTCACCCCTCTCTCTCCCTGCAGGGAACAACATTTACGGGCAGGAGATCTGCCGCGTGCTGGAAAGCGTGAAGGACAGCACGGAGAGGATGGCCTACATCCTGATGGACAAAATCCACCCACAGCCAGTGTCCAACTACCTGCTCCGCCCGGGGGCTCCTCTCCAGCTGAGCCTGTGCCTGAGTGAGCTCGGCGTGTTTGGAGCCTACGTTAGGTACGTCCAGCTGAGCCTGTGCCTGAGTGAGCTCGGCGTGTTTGGAGCCTACGTTAGGTACGTCCAGCTGAGCCTGTGCCTGAGTGAGCTCGGCGTGTTTGGAGCCTACGTTAGGTACGTCCAGCTGAGCCTGTGCCTGAGTGAGCTCGGCGTGTTTGGAGCCTACGTTAGGTACGTCCAGCTGAGCCTGTTGAGTGAGCCGTTAGGTACGTCCAGCTGAGCCTGTGCCTGAGTGAGCTCGGCGTGTTTGGAGCCTACGTTTAATGCGTCCAGCTGAGCCTGTGCCTGAGTGAGCTCGGCGTGTTTGGAGCCTACGTTAGGTGCGTCCAGCTGAGCCTGTGCCTGAGTGAGCTCGGCGTGTTTGGAGCCTACGTTAGGTACGTCCAGCTGAGCCTGTGCCTGAGTGAGCTCGGCGTGTTTGGAGCCTACGTTAGGTGCGTCCAGCTGAGCCTGTGCCTGAGTGAGCTCGGCGTGTTTGGAGCCCACTGAGCCTGTGTTAGGTTTACGTCCAGCTGAGCCTGTGCCTGAGTGAGCTCGGCGTGTTTGGAGCCTACGTTAGGTACGTCCAGCTGAGCCTGTGACTGAGAGAGCTCGGCGTGTTTGGAGCCCTACGTTGAGCCTGTGCCGTTCAGCTGAGCCTGTGCCTGAGTGAGCTCGGCGTGTTTGGAGCCTACGTTAGGTACGTCCAGCTGAGCCTGTGCCTGAGTGAGCTCGGCGTGTTTGGAGCCCACGTTAGGTGCGTCCAGCTGAGCCTGTGCCTGAGTGAGCTCGGCGTGTTTGGAGCCTACGTTAGGTGAGCCGTCCAGCTGAGCCTGTGCCTGAGTGAGCTCGGCGTGTTTGGAGCCTACGTTAGGTACGTCCAGCTGAGCCTGTGCCGTTAGGTACGTCCAGCTGAGCCTGTGCCTGAGTGAGCTCGGCGTGTTTGGAGCCTACGTTAGGTACGTCCAGCTGAGCCTGTGCCTGAGTGAGCTCGGCGTGTTTGGAGCCTACGTTAGGTACGTCCAGCTGAGCCTGTGTCTGAGTGAGCTCGGCGTGTTTGGAGCCTACGTTAGGTACATTCAGCTGAGCCTGTGCCTGAGTGAGCTCGGCGTGTTTGGAGCCTACGTTAGGTACGTCCAGCTGAGCCTGTGCCTGAGTGAGCTCGGCGTGTTTGGAGCCTACGTTAGGTACGTCCAGCTGAGCCTGTGCCTGAGTGAGCTCGGCGTGTTTGGAGCCTACGTTAGGTACGTCCAGCTGAGCCTGTGCCTGAGTGAGCTCGGCGTGTTTGGAGCCTACGTTAGGTACGTCCAGCTGAGCCTGTGCCTGAGTGAGCTCGGCGTGTTTGGAGCCTACGTTAGGTACATTCAGCGATGTGCGTCCTTTCACATCAAGCACTGCGTCCATTTTCTCAGACAGACTGTAGGTTTGTCTAATGATTAACAGATTTTCCACTTTAAATGCAACGTTAACCATTCAGAAAGCACAAGCAGATCTGTGCTCAGTGTGAAACCTGCTAACACTGTATGCTCTCACACAGGAAAGGAAGAGAGATGGTGATGAACGAGTGTGTAGGCCATCTGCTTAGGACCAAGAGCTCTGAACATGAAGACGGAGGGGTGGCTGCAGGAGTGGCAGTACTCGACAATCCTCTTCTGATCTAAGCCACACTGCCCTCTGTGGGCCGTAAAGGACAACTGCACACAACTAAACCCCTAGAACAGGGGTTCTGTGTGACTACGTCTCATTTAGCATTGGCCTGTCTTGATTAAGAGTTTATAATGCACTGATGTCAGTGATGTGCAGCTTTACATTTCTTTTTAAATGGGGGCAAAATGACTTTGAAAGGTAGAGAACCAGCCACTGATCAGTAAGTATATTTTTGTGGTTTTTTTACCTAATATTGTGAGTCTGTGTACTAAAAATAGCACCTAATGTTCTTTAATAACTTTTATAGAGAGGGCCGTGAAGCGAAACAGGATGATGAATCAAATAGCCAAATTGTCTATATGATGGCCATTTTAATCGCTCATCTGTAAATAATGAAATATATAACTCATGCATTCCAGCTCAAAATACTCAGGGTAATATCCATTTTACCTCATTTTAGCTGGCTGTTTGTAATTCTGATTAAACATATTCCTATTTTAGGACAGGCACTTTGGCAGAGTACACAAATCAGGCATTCATGCACTGGAGACACAAACTCAGCCTTGTGCTGTGAAAGATCACTGTTGCTGTACCTCCCAATAGAAAACATTCTGCCCAAAGTGTTCCCAGGAGGATATGGTAATGAATCAAATCCTGGTTAAAAAAAAATTTAAAAATCAAGAACCGAAACGAGGACAAACTAAATCTACATGATGACAGATCTGATCATGTGTGATGTATTTGTAATAGAGCGTAGGATCTCTCAACTGTAGTGTCTCTGGATGAAACTTTCTCCAGCAAAACAAACATGAGTTATGTAAAAGACAAATTGAACATGATCGTGTGATGTAATAATAATGCTCTGAAATGCAGGTCCTTCTGAAATCCACATTTAATGTCTTTCCAACACATTACATTTATACAAATCGTGTTTTCCTGGTGGAGCTGATCAGACGTTGGCTACGTCTCCACCCATTCCCATGCTTGTCCTGCCCCGCTCTCCACACTGAACTTCTGAGACATCACAAAAATGTTTCCGATAAAGAGAGACAGCACCCAGGTGGCACTGGACATGCAGAAAATCTCAATCGAAGGAGATCAAAACAGCAAAGAACAGCCATTTCCAAGGAAGGCAAACTGGGTCGTGATATTACTAACTACAGGACCAAGACAGCAAAACAACAGAGCAGCGAGAGAATCATGTGCTCAGTAAAGCTCTCGTTTAAAACTGATACATGTTTGCTTTTATTATTATTCTTACATAGAAGTTTGTTTGGCTCTGTTACACTTCAGACTGCAACATGGAAACTGTTATAAGGAGAAGCAGGCGAGATGGAGCGTGAAGCTGCACATTTATTGGGGATTTAGCTTAATTTCCTGGGTAACGACTGACAAACAGTCTGTGAAGCTGAAAGAAGGCAGACGGACAAACACCAATCCCGCAGTCTGTCGGAATGTGCAGGCCAGGGCTTAAACTGCGCTGAACCACTGCCGCGCGGGTTTAAGCTACCTGCCTGGCTATAGTACACAAGCATATACTTGGACTTGCGGTTACAGGAAAAAAAAAATCGTATTTGGAGGAAAAAATGAGTACATACAAATTTAAAGCATTTCAACTGATTAAAAAAAAAGACTGAAGAGAAACACTGATTGGTTCTGACTACTGATATGCTAAAATAAGAATATTGTGTGTGCATAATGCAGTGTAGGTGATAAGTTTAAGCTGCTTTCTGTGAGATAGGAAACTGCCCCATTAGTGCAGTAAAATCAAAATGATTCTCTCGCCAGTGAGCCAAAATGTAAGGCTTAGATTATTTTTACTGAAAATGTCCAGGTTATGGTCTCAGTACACAAGTGTAACTGAACTAATTTTAGTGTGAATTAGAGAAGAACGGTCTTCCAGATCTTACAGAAAGCAGCTTTAACAACAATGACAGGTTACAGGTGTTTATTTTTGAACATTTTACATTCATTGCTTTTCTCACCAGCTCCCCTTAAACCCAACATAAATTCTGAATATTTACACGTTAACATCTTAGGAAAAACAAAAGGAAAAACGTATCTTACATTTTTTTTTTTAAAAAGAGTTTTCATAAACTACATAAAACACAAAGCCGTGGCGAATGAGCCGAAATATAAAAGAGACGAACGTTGTGGATAACTGCGCTGTCAGGTCTTCCGAACCTGAGGGTACTGCCCGTCTATGCTGTAGCGCCACCGCCTCCTGCTTCCTCCCACCGCCTCCTGCCTCCTCCCTTTCCCTGAGACACTCCCCGAGAGCTGCTCTCCTGCTGCTCACACATGCAGCCTGGCTAAACCCATCTGAAGAAGCATGGAAGGTGCCCCATCCCGGTGGCCTCTGGGTAATCGAGGTCCGCCCAGATCAGTCTGTCGATCAGAATCTATCCAGCTCTCCAAGATGTGTGAGAGAGGAAGACCTATGGGGGAGTATCAGACATCTAAAGGTTCTGCCAGCTGCCTTCAGCTCTTCTCTCTGTTCTCTCTCCTTTCTGTTCCTTGTATTCGCCTTTTTGTACAATTACAGCACAACACAGGACTGGGAAGGTAGAGGTCACAGGTTACAAGTCCCCAATTCCAACTGCTGGTTGTGGTATTGACAGACTGAAAGGTTACTGATTTACTTACTGGGAGAGGCCAAAACTGAGGGAAGGTTCTCATAAAGAGATCAATTTTGACATGTATCTACAAAGAGAAGACGAAGACGTCACAGACTTTAGGACAGTCAGTCAGCACTGGTCTTTCCGTAGGCTAGAAGAGCTGGCGGTGACACTGCAGACACGAACAGTCTACGCAGAGTGAAATCGGGGTCAATCCATTCAGCCAGTGGGCCTGTGCTTTCAGACCCTGACTGAGCGTACTAACACAAGTACCGCAAAGACAGCTTACTGTGCCGGCAGGCCCGATCCCTGACCCGACATTTTGAAACCAAGACTGAACGACCATAAAACATTTTTTTTTTTAAACTTCAATTTCTGCATATAAAAATGCCACATAAAAATAAATTTTTTGTGCAGTACAAGTTAGTGCAATTCTTTTCATATTTTTTTTTCTTTCCCTCTTGTTCTTCTCATTGGCACTTAGTGAAGTTTTACGACCACCAGAGGGACCTGCTCTCTTGATTTTCTGACCACAGTGAGAGACGGCTATGGGCTGCTGTGAGCTTTGATTGGACAGAAAGCCTGGTAGTCAAGGGAAACAGCCAATGGTAATCCGTCTGGGTCTTCCTACATAATTTAACCCCTGATTGTCTTATATTTATGATTCATAGCTGAATGAAAACTGTGCAGGCCAAACGAACGGTTGCCTTTATTGTAACAACTCTCACTGAAGTTCGGGTACAAGCAGCAAACCAGAGCTGTGAGTCAAGGTGTTGTCAGAGAGCTCAGAGACAGCTGTGCCCGTACTCATTGGGATCAGATAAAATGGCAACATTTTGTGTGTGTGTGTGTGTGTGTGTACAGTCATGTGGGTGAACAGTCATTTTTCCAGCCATGCTGGTCAGACCACCAGCACAGAGGTTAGTGAGGGGACGACGAGAGAGAGAAGGGCTAACACAGTGAAATATGTGGCATGAGTCTACATTCAGAAAGCCAGCACCGAGCAGACGGTATTTGCCAGGAAATGCACCAAACCTTTGGTGCTTTCCAACATGTGGCCTTTCCTCCTATGTGCCAAAGAGCTGGGACACCGTGCTTCACGAGCGACTCCGTGTTGCTGTGACTAATGCATGGGAAGCAAATAAGCTCTGGAGTCAAGATTTGATTCTTTCGATTCGCACGAGCTAGTAAGCTCCATCGCGACCTCAACGGAAAACGTCTGCACAGCGCCATGGAGCGGCGCTGGGCCGAGGCGTCCCGCGTATGTTGCGTCGTGCCCCGCCCACCACCACGCCATGCCGGCAGGACGGGCGCGCGAGGTTCTGTCCCGACGCGCGATCTTCCCCCCCAAGTGAGCGGCGCATGGAAGGGGCATCGCAAGCACTCGCCTTTATCAAAGTAATACTGCGGACAGCTAGAAAAATACCCATCTATTACAGAAAAATAATCCAGATCTAGGCTTACTCTTCACCTGACGAGGACTAAAACGGCTGGTGCGTAATCCAGGCGTTGGCGAACAGTTCGATTCACATTTCGACACCGTCGCAAACATGGGTTGGAGCGAGAAAACTCCTGAAAAAAGGTGCATAATCTGTTTGGAGGTGTCGAGGCAGAGGAAGAGTGTATTGATCTGACTGTTTACTGAAGCAAGAAAAAAGGTCATTTCCGTGTCCTGCTTAAAGCCGTTAGGCGTGCTTGCGTTATTTGCTCCCCATTACGCAATACCTGTGATCTTGGTAAATTTGAATGCGAATTGGCGAGTTTGTGTAATCAGTTTTTGTCAGGTAAAATACGATAAAGGCCCAGGTCCAGAGAGACTAGCATCCTGGACCTGTGCTCAGTGAGACCTTTGGTTAAAATGAAGTTTGGGTTGTAAACAGAATGGGGTGGGAGAAGGTTTGGAAATAGGCTATCAAAAAACAACCTGCCACTGGTTCAAAGCGATTTCAGAGGTTAAACCAAAGGCAACGAAGCCAAACTGCTCAAAAACAGCTTAGTAAAAAAAATAGCTTACATTGTTTGACCAGAAAGAATTATATAAAGTCTGCCACACTCATTAAGTCATTGAGAAATCTTCAACCATCTCCGTACATTGAACACATGCAACATATGGAAAAAAAAGATCTTAAACTTCTGAATCAACTTTTTTTCAGATTTTCTTTTCTTGAAGAAAAAGCTTTCTTGCCTCAGAGTAGTGCTGCAAAAGCCAATATACTTGGGGGAGGGTGGTTCTGCAACTTTTTTTCTCCTTTTTTCTTGTTTTTAGTTTTTTTTTCTGTGTTATTTTTTTGCAGGTTTTATAAAAGTGAAATGTGTTCCACTGTTGGCTGTGGTGAGGAGGCCACAGTGCCTCCTGAAATGGCCACATCCCCTTACCTCACCCCTTCTGTGGCTCCGCCCTCAAGGAAGAGTCCATTCTGGGACACTTTGGGGTTGTGTGGAGGTGGGGTTGGGGAGCGTTGTGTGTGGGATAAGAATCAGTGAAACACTGGTGATGGGAGAGTCCATTTGGCTGGATAGGAAAGGATCAGTCGGTGAAGCGCTGGCAGGCTTTCTTCCAGCGACACGCTGTACACCACAAATCTTTCTTCTCCATCCCATACACCTTACGACATTTCTTGGCCTCCCCACGGGGTTTCCTGGGTAATAGGACACATGGTACAAACTATGTGAGTTTGTGGAATAAACTGGCAGAAAAATGTGTGCACATTAGTTCAAGCAAAAAAGCCCATCACAAATGTGTAGATATCTACTCTCACCCACTCACAGGCTGTACCTGGTTCCAGTGGTAGGTTTGGGTGTTGATGTGTTGGTGGTGTGTGTCTTGCTGATGGGGGTGTGTGTGGCAGGCTGCCTCTTCTCCCCAATGCTTACAGTGCGGATATGGGTCACCGCGCCCTGCAGGAAGAGTAAAGGTCAAAGAGCAAAAGGTTAAACAGCAAAGGCGTGTGCCAAACCCACTGACGTCTGCAGAGACACATTTTGCAATGCGTTTCCCTTTCATGTTTTAAAGCTGAATCTGAGGAATACATTGTTCTAACTCCTACAACACTGTCTTTTATGATCTTCCAGGTCCTTCCCTCAGCAGCAGGAGGACTGCACCTTGTGCAGCAGAACGCTCTGCAGAACAGCTCCAACGCGCCTCTGATCGCCGCCCCATTACGTCCCCGCTGACGTTCAGAGCGCTGTGCAAACAGCACACGACAGAGAACAGCACCCACTCCTGTAGGCGGAGCCAAGCTGTAGGGGGGTTTTGCTCCAATCACAGTGAAACGGCGTCATGGAGAAAGTGACAGGCCCCCCGCCGCTGAGGAGAGAAGTCTGCGGTTCGGGGGCCGCGGCCACCAGCCGGCGAGAGTGTAGAGATTGGCATCTAACTTTAGCGGTTTTCACGCGGGTCGGCTTGTTTCAAAAGTTTCAAACGCGTCCTGTGTGGGCGATGGCCTAGTCATTTCTGAGCTGGGCATATGACATGGCAGTCTGCAGGGATTTGTTCTTGTTCTTCTGTATGTGGTATTTCAGGGCAGTCTTGGAGTCACTTTTTGAATTCATGTGGGGTTGTTCACCGTTTTGTTGTCACCTGCAGCGATGCAAGGCTGATCATTACCCGCTAATGTGGAGTAACCGCTAGCGCTGAACTGCGTTTGCTCGATCCAACACGCTGCAGCCGCTCTCTGCTATGTCATTTGCAAGAGCATGTGAGACAGGAAACAGGAAGCGATGTAGGAGCCGAAAAGCCCCCACAGGCTCCGGGGACATGAGGTGATGCAGGGGACATTTGCAGAAAGCCTGCAACAGGAGACCTGAGTGGCTGGGGGATATACAGCAGACCCGAAGGGGTTGGATGGTGTAGGAGACCTGGCATTTTAGCTTTAAACAGCAAAGAATTACTCTGAAGTATATTCAGTCTAATTATAGTCACTTATAATCTTTATAATCAGGTCAATAAATCAATCTTTTCCAAGACATACAGTATGCTATATGCTAAGCAGTACTCACGCCCACATATGGAGCTATTTCGTCACCTTTACAAATCTGTCCGACAGAAGAAACAAAACCAAAAAAGTATATGAAGTTCTTTCAAATCTCAAGATTTTTCCACAAAAATATCCATCTGAACAAGTGTCATGATCTTGGAGCTTCAGGTGATGTGGTGTGGGCTCCTGGTTTAGCTCAGCATGGTCCGTCTGTCAAGTCCCCATCATGATGCCATATTTGATTTGAAACGGGATGAAGTTTATGTAAATTTGGCAAAAACGAGAAAGCAGAAATTTAAGAAAAGAGGAATTTGGCAAAATCTTCAACAGGGAAATGAAAGAGACTTACAAAACGAGCCAATGAAAACGTTACATAAATCAAACACAACTTGATTTCATTGGTAGATTCAAATGCTAAAGCTGGAAGGGACGCGTCCTGGAAGTAAACAAAGGAATGAGTTACTCAGACAAGGAGGAAGGAAGGGCGCGTGCTCACCAGAGGGCTGTTAAAGATGACCGGAGGCGACTGCCAGGAGACGCTGATGGCACTCTGGCTGTGGGGCTCCGAGGACACGCTGGGAATGTTGACGGGAGCGGTGGCCTGGAAAACAGCGCCCTAGTGAGAGGCGGCGCCGGCCACGCCTTCCCTGCTTCTCGCAGTGGTCAGGAGGAGGGGCGTAGCGCTGTAGGCGGGGCCCGCGGCTGGCGTCACGGCGACAGACGCGTGAACGCACGAGTGTGCGCGAGTGTGCGCGTGAGGGCGCGCGGAGGGCGGCCTGGGCCGATCGCACTGAGGGAAGGTTGCCATAGGAACGGGCTCTTGCAAAATAACTGGCCGCTGAGCGTGTCGTTGCATTAGTAGTTATGAGCGTGAACGCATCAAAACCAGCTCAACAAGAAACCCGGTCCTGCCCGGAGAAAGCTCGGCGGGTTAAAGGCTGTTGTCTTACCGCACCATTGGGCTGTTAGTACTGACCTACAAGCACGGGCCTGGGCAAGCTTATAAAACAACGAAGATGACAAGAGCTACCTGATAGGCGTGGTCAGTGCGGATGTGGCACAGTGCGGAGGGCGCCGATTGGCTGAGCGGGCTCATGTGGGTGGGCTCCGATCGCGGCATGTCACTGGCTAGGGGGAAGACGGGGGGCGGTCCAGCGCTGGTGGGAGAAGTGGGCGTGAGGTTGGAGAGCCCTTCAGACAGAGTGTCCATGTTCACCTCGATCTCAGAGTAGTAGAAATCCTCCTCACCGTCGCTGAGGTCGGAATCACCGTTCCGCCTACACACACACACACACACACACACACACACACACAAACATAGACACACACACACAGCACCAGCCACATTAGATATACAGTAGTAGTCAAAAGTTTGACTGACATGACTTAATGTATGTTTTTCTTAAACATGCACAGTAATAGGCATAGACATTTTAATCTAATGTAAACAAATATAAATAGTGAAAGTCAAATTAGTTAAATGTTTCCCATCATTCCAAAACGTCATTTCCTTTTACGTTTTCTTTCAGACCTTTAGTCCCTCTACAAGTGCTCAGTAAATGTGAGAACGTCAGGACGGATGGAGAAGCATCACAGGCGGCCGCCTGGTGCCACGCTGAAGACACCAAGAGTGTGCGAAGCTGCCCTCAAAGGGGGTCTACTCGTACAACACAGCTTGCATCTTCTGGTTGAGCCACCAAGCTTAGAAAAAAAATCCATAAAAACTGGTGTGTAAGCTGAACTTAACAGCTTTAATTCAGAAGGCTTAAACAGCACTGGCAGAACTGCCACCGATCTTGAATGTTTTGAATGTTTTTGTTTTACGCAACGTTATATGAGTGAAGTCAGTCAAAGTGAAACAAAGAAAGGTGACGTTAGCCAAAAAAAATCCCCCTTTCCAAATCAAACCTACACACAGCACCACTGCATCAGATGGACAAGCAGCCCGTCTAATAAAAGTCTGGTCACTTTGCTAATATTTGGACTTTGGTCACTAGTCAGTCAGCAGGGGGCAGCAGTGATCCCACGGCTGTGAGCACCAAAAACCTGAGGAGGAAGGCCTTGGATAGCAACAGGAGGCTATAAAAATGTACTGGCTACTACCATCAGAATGTTTTCTTATGCTTATCTGGCCTCTGCTCCTCTTAATGGGGCTCTGTAAGCAGAGAGCACACCCAAACCACAGCGGACACTGACAAAGATAAACTACCCCCAAAAGGCTGCTGTAAATCTCCCTCCTCCCACCATGCGAACAGAACCCCGTTTGTACCTGTACGCCATACATCTCTCTGATTAGCACAGCGCTGGTGTAGCGGTTGTGTTAAGCCAGTAAGCCATGTCACAGCCAGATAATGGATCATGTTCGAGCTGGAGTTCCTCCAAATAAAACCGAAGGAAAGTGCTAGGGAACTGCTCCGGCACAGACGATGGCTCTCCGTTAAGGGAGCCGGCCTCCTCTGCGTATGCGTGTGTGTGTGTGTGTGTTATACCTACCCCAGGTGCATGGTGCGGATGTGCCGCTGGATTCCTGAGGAGGTGCTGAGGATCTTGTCACAGTTCTTCCACAAACACTTGAACATCACCTTCATGGAGTTCTAAAGCACAGGCGGGAGAAAGGAGTGTGAAAACGGGCCTTTACACACAGAAGTGCCCTGTGAAACGCTCGGTCACACGCCACTCTACTGCTGCTCAGATCTCTACTTGCATATTTACATTCCTCTGTGCTACTCAGTGTTAGCGACTAGCTAAACCCATGAACTATACTTGTTCTAGCAAGAATGAGACAAAGGCAGAAAGAAGAACCTTTGGGTTTTGGCTTAGTTTTTTTTTGGGGGGGGGGGGTTTAAAGCCTGCGTTTGTCACAAGGTGCTGGTCAAAACTCAGAACTTATGAAGGGTCAGAAGCAAATATTACACTTCCCTTCAGGATGGCTTAGCGTTCAGGCACAATCCTGCCAGCCATTTCAATGGATAAAAGGAGGAAAAGAGGATATAAAGGAGTCAACTACACTGAGAGGAATGGAGACAGAGCGCCAACACAGCTTAGCCTGCACGGCCACCATTAATCATCATGGAGGTCTGATTATGCAAGTCCTGTCCCTGTTCACACAACACCACTCACGGTTATGTAATCGCCCCACTACTGCCCCCTAACTAGCAGAGGCTCAGAACCCCGAACCCAGCGCGATCATGAACACATAAAGCTCAAGCCCACAGGTAGCCACGTTTATCGCCTCTGCTTCCTGGATCCTCCTCCCGATCGCCGGCCCAGAACCAACTGGTGCGCGGCGTCACAACACAAAGTGCTAACGGGGCCCCTTTGTGCGCTGAGGCGCGGGGACGATGGGGGACGCTGGGAGACACTGAGACGGCCCCGTGCTGGCGAGACATGGTGTGCTGGTCGGTGCAGGATGCAGGTGTGGACGGCTTTGTCATGTCTGGGGGAGAAGCTGGAATTAGCTGACTCCATAGCATCCGCTCTGGAGCAAGAGGCATGCCCCGGCCTGCTTAGCACGGGCAAAAGTGAGTGGGTGTGTATCTGAACTATGATTCAGCTGTAGCAGAGGCAGAGAGAGAGAGAGAGAGAGAAACTGGTTTCTCCAGGTTGATAAGGTTAACCCTTTATAGACATTTCCCTAGATTATTGAACAGAAGCATTGTTAAGTGGAATCCTTCCTTTGCGGTTATAATGTGACACTGTGCATAGCCCCCACTTGAGTCACAGAAGAACTTCAGCAAATCAGCCAAGGTTTAAATGAAAGTATCATGTTTAAATGCAACTGTCATCGTTTAAATGGATGATCTCATGGTCAAGTGAGAAGTGTGAAATTTCATGCTAACTCATGAATGAACTAAACACAATTTCTCTGCTAAATGGATTCCTGTCGCTCAGCCTATGCTGGACGTTCTGACTATTCCACAAATGCTCCCACTCCCCTAAGAGAGGAATTTGTACCAAGGGGAAAATTCATCCTACTTAATGAAAAAACACAGATTGTAAGCACCACTCGTATATCTGGCGCCTCATAAAAACAGATGTAAATGTAAAATAGCCGCTATAAACGACTATTTCCCGGCACGGTTCTGACGAGTGACAGGTGTGCCGGGAGGCCGTTTTCCAGGGCTTTAAGTAACGTCTTTTGGCTGATGATGAGGAGACTCCTGATTTACTAAAGTGTTGCGGAGGGAAAGACTGAAGAGCTGGTGTTGCAGGTGGCAGACGGCCGGGCATCTTCTCCTTCACCCCAGCTCTCCTCGGTGTGGGCACATGTCAGCGTCTTTTCATACGTGACTTCAGCTCATCGTATTTTCTGCCCTCGTTTGGTACTGTCTTTTGCAAGCTTGAAGCTTCAGTGCTTGGTGAAGTTTGGCCTGTGATCATATGTGTCTAATTATGTATATACTACTGCTAGAATAAAAGACATATTCTGTTCTACTGAGCTAGCTGAAATACCCTTTATCATTTTACACACATGCTCACACAAACGCGTGTGCACACACACACGCTCACACACACACGCACACACACACACACACACGCTCACACACACTTGCTCACACACACGCTCACACACACACACTCACACGCAGACTCACACACACATATACATTTCACATAATGCGCCGCCTCCACGTCTTCCATGACTCAGTGTTCAGGGGAGGAGAACTAGGAGCAAGAGCTTCCTGATACAGAAACCACACTTATGTCTTGGAAAGATTCCACATACAAAAAAACGAAAACAAAAAGAAAAGGGTAGAGTGTGTGAGGGGAGCGGGGCTCTGTGGCAGGGCCAATAGCACAGCAGGGCCTGCTAAATCACCGTGTAGAAAAGCGTTTGGACAGGTGGAGCGATTGCTCTGTGACAGCGCGGGGTTCTCCACAGTTGTACTCCTGCTCTGTCTTTGTGATGGTGCTTCTGTTGGGACACACAGGGAGGACGTACGGTGACAGGTATGACGCAGGGACTCTGCACCTGGCAGCTCCAGTCCAGGGACACAGGGGCTCTGTGGCTTTGCGCTGTGGTGAGACCTCTACAGTGTCTGTGGTTTACAGGCCTGCTCTGATCCTTCCTGGATGGCAAACGCCACCCTCGAGTGCCACACCCTCATTTTGGAATTTGCTTTCACTGTGTGATGAACCCCAGGAGTTTGCTAATATAAGCGTGTGTCACTATTGTGATTGTGTTAACCCTCTCGGCGAGGCCTGCTTCCACGTTGCCGGGACGTGTTGAGACCTACCTTCCGTTTCCGGGGGATGGGATCCTCAAATGGGAAGTGCGTGCTCTCGGACTCCTCCACGCTGTCCTCCCCCTGCGAGGAGAGCAGGAAGCTCTTGACGATGTCGTTGGAGAGGGGCGGAGACGGCGTGGAGGGAACTGATTGGTCGCTGGCGTCCCAGCTCCAGTTGCCACTGGTGGAGCTGCTGTAGCTGGCTGACAGGCTCTCCTTCCACCCCCTACTGGCTGCTTCTGGAACTGACGCTGCGGGCAGAGCAAGGGAACATTCTGATTGTTTGTTTTTTCTAAAGTCTTTTTATTAGCATCAGCTAGACCCGGGATCAGGCTTCATGCTGTGGACCCGTCCTGCATGAGTCTGGAAATGCCTGCACTCGAGTGGCATTGATGTATATTATAGAGTCAGGATATTCAACAGGGTAATATGGGTTTGGTGTGGAGGAGAGAATGGAAACAAATCATCTGGGAAATATCGTTTCCAGGTAATTCCATTCCTCTGGATTTACATTATTTGCGACGGTAATTCGGAATGATTTCGCTACCCCAGTTCCTTTGTGCTGTGCTCTCAGCAGGATGGGCACTGTGTCGGAGATGAGAGATGGTGTTACTGAGTAGCTCCTGACTGAAGGAATGAACAATAATGCCCAGAAATCTCAAGCTGAGATGTACATAGCGAGTCTGGCGCCTGCAATGATGACCGTTTGCAGGTCAGACTGACAAGACCTTTTTGAGTGCAGCAGTGAGGAAGACTGCAGCATTCATGGATGAGAAGGACAGATGGGCTCGTGGGACTGGAGGTGATGCGCGTGACACTGGACACGCCCCAAATCCCCTCTAATCTCCTGGGATTACAGTGCATGGCGCTGTACTACCCCCCCCCAGCAAACAGAAACAAATGGATGAAAAAGTGACGGGTGAAACTTCTGAGGTATAATGGCGACGTGACCGTGGCTTGACATGACAGTGGGTTATAAATAACACGCCCTCTGATGAAGGCCATCTGCGTGGTGACAACAACCATGGCAACAGCATCTGCCGTGGTTAGGAGCAGAGTAAAGAGCCGCTGCTAGGCACGGACTGCATGGAGCTCGGGGCATGATGGGTGTGTGTGTGTGTGTGTGTGTGTGTGTGCCTACCTGACACTCCAGAGGAGGGGTTGAGCACCAGAGGGCTGGTGGACAGGGTGGTCAGAACAGTGGCTGCCATCACCTCCTTATCAGCATGGCCTGAGGGATTTCTGTGAGAGAGGGAGGAGAAGAAAGAGAAAGATAGAGACAAGGAGAGAGAGAGAAAGAGAGAGAGAGTGGAAGAGTTGCTCAATTCCTGTCTAACCAGTGCTGATTCATCAAAACCACAGTCAGAGATACACATATCACTGTATCTTTTAATCTTCAATTTCTTTTTAAATTTGAGTGTTTATGAGCTATGAGCTTTTTAAATTTGAGTGTATATGAGCTTTTATTCAATGTACATTCACATTGCACAATAAAATCCATCTGCTCTAAACACTCATGTTCCATTATATGATTTCTTGATGATACCCATAACATTTTCTCAGGAATATCACACTCTACCACAGTTCTAGGTCAGCTCTGGCTCTCTGTAGTCACACCGTATGTTTACCAGGGAGTGAGCATGCACAGATAGGGTCTCATCTTAGCCTAGAGTGCAGGCTTCTCGCAAGCTTTGGAGGGATTATACACTTACTTGCACAACACGGTAGGCAAACACACACAGGTCCATCACAAGGAACGTTTCTTTCCTGTTTTTAATCTTTCTCGGTGTATGAGAATGCCAAACCACACTGGCCTCACGCTTGATTCTGCTCTCTCTCTCCCTCCATCACTCTCTCTCCCTTCCTCTCTCTCTCCCCCTTTCCCTCTCCCTCTCATGTGGTGAGGGCAGTTTTGCTGGCAATCATACACCATGTGCATTGCAACAGTTTTGTGCTTCTGCACAGAAAGCCTGGGAAACAGTGGCACCGCACGTCTGAGACAAGGCCAACCTGACTGGTGCTCCAGACCCTCACTCATGTGGGGGGGTCTAGCCATTCCTTTCAACTGACAACTGACTGGAAGGGTGCTGACAACTAGCCCAGATGTCTCAGAGGAGCAGTGGTTGGTCACCACCTGGCTCTCCTGCTCCTGAGCACCTCCTGACACCTCCACCCGTCCTGCTGGTCCTCCTGCCTTGCCCCGCTTCCCATCCACATCGCTCGAGAGAGGAAGGCCGCTTGGGCGGAGGCGCTGCTCAGTAGCCTCCCTCACACCGGGGCCCCGCCGGCCCCGAGAGCCCTTCGCGTGTAATGGAAAATTCCAGCGCAACAAACATGTGCCCAGATGCACGGCCTGCGCTGTATGTTCAAACAGTGCATCCCGATTAGCGCCTTTATTTACTCAGCGTGTGTGTGTGGGTGTGTGCTTCACATTCGTAAATCAACAACAGGATTGTGTGTGGCTGTGTGGAGGGTTCCAATAACAGTTTGGATTGGGTACACAAGAGAACATGGAAATTCTACAGCCTTCTTCATCCTTGGGGAGAGGAAGGCGATCGTGAGATGGGAGAGAGGAGGAGAGGTGCAGTGAGACAGATCTGAGAAATAAATAAGTCACCGGCAGAAGGCAAAGCCACTCACGAGGAAAAACAACCAGAACAAATATGATGATGCAAATAAGCATAAATAAATGACACAGAATTTTGAAGAGGTATTAAAACACTCCTTCTTCTCACTCTTTCACACACAAACACATCTGCACACGTACACACACTTAAAGAGACTTCCTGTCACAGTCAAGACACACGTGGGCAAATTAAGTTACGGATGCACAGTTCACTCAGCTCAGCACTAATCTAATAACAAAGGGGAAGGCACAGAGAAGTAAGCCATGGCTGTGTTACATAACCAGAACCCCCCCTCCTTCCCTCCCCCTCGCTCACACTCTGTCCATCCCTCCATCCCTATTGCTCTCCCTCCTTCTGTCCCCCCACCCTGATCTCATTCCTGCTTTTCGTCCCTTGCTTGATGCCTTCATTTCACTCTGGAGCCTGTGCTGAAATGACAAATGAAGTGTGGGAAGAAAGGAAATGAGAGAGCGAGTGAGTGTGTGAGAGAGAGAGAGAGGGAAAGGGGCAAAGGAGGGACAGAGTGTAGAAAATGTGCACACACACGAACACATAACACACGCACACATAACACACAAGGCGGAGGCAGCAAAAGGGTTTCATGCCTCAGTCTTTTATTCCCCCCCCCCCCCTTTTCAGTCTCTCTTTCTTATTCTCTCTCCTCCTGTCTCTCTCGTATTTCTTTTTCCTGTCGCTCTCTCTTTCCTACACACACACACACACATACATGTCTGCCTCTTTAAGGGCTGGATGCGGAGTTCCACCTCCTCCCCACAGCCCTTCCCTGCACGGCTACACAACCAGAGCAAACTGGTTTGAGGCCGCTCTGCGAGCCAAACCCAGGGAGTTGGCCCAGTCGGGCCTGGCCTCCGCCTGCTGCCAAAAGGCTGCTGCTCTCCCCTTCAACTGGGTCAACATCCAAACATCTCAGCGCAGAACAGAGCCGAGGACGCCAGCGTCAGGGACGGGGAGGACGGAGGGAGCGGCGTCAACAGAACACGAGGCCATCGCCTTATTCAACAACAAGAACAACAAAGGGAGAGAGGGAAAAGGAGAGAGGAAGGGAGGGGGAGAGAGAAGGAGAGAGGAAGGGAGGGGGAGAGAGAAGGAGAGAGGAAGGGAGGGGGAGAGAGAGAAGGAGAGAGGAAGGGAGGGGGAGAGAGAGAAGGAGAGACGAAGGGAGGGGGAGAGAGGGAATGAGAGAGGGAGTGAGAAGGAGGGAGAGTGGAAAGAAAGGAGTTTGGCTAGAGGGGACACACAACTGCACGTCCAGTTGTCCTCACATAGGGCACTGGACTATCGCGGAACAAACGACCCAGTTGACTGAGTGTCCGACTGTATGTGTGGGTGTGTGTGTGAGGCTGAGCAACTGAATCGTAATGGCCACTGAGCTGTACTTCTGACCATGCTCTGAATCGTACTGGGCCGGGACCCAGCCAAGCCCCACACACCACGCTCAGCTCCCCTCCAGTCTCACTCTCACAGTCAGCCGTGTGACCCGTCTCTCGTCGCTGTTCACCCCTTTAATCCCCACAGGTACCCCAGACCGCTGCTTCACACTTGCCCTGATGCCACTAGCCTACGAGGTCTGCAAAGCCCCAGTGACTCCTGATGCTCAATAAGTGCTTGTCGTTTTGATTTCTCCCTCCTATGAATCCTTGTTTTCTCCACTCGCCTGTACTTCAACCTGTCACACTATGCTGTTCTTTTCTACCGATATCACACGCCCACCAGACTCTCCCCATGCATGAGAACACAAGGCCACTTGGTAATCCTGCGGATTCAATTAATTTCACTCACTGAACACATTTCTCTTCTGTATGTAAATGCAGATGTGCGTGTACAATAATTCGACGTGAGGGTTGTACCTATATTTGCCTGTGCTTCTATTTTGCTGTAACCATTAATTCCTTTGTGGAGCTGGACTCTAGGAGTAAATGGCATTTCTCTAAGACTAGAGCTTCTCAGCTAAACGAGCTTTTCATTTACAAGCCCTACAGATTTTTACTTCCTTTTCCAAGTTATAAGGTTTTTGTTGTGATAGCATTAATGCACAATATTGATTTAAGCTTAACAGGAGGAACATTGTAATGTATTAGCATGTTAAATGGATACGGAACAATGGATCAATCGATTGATCGATCAAGAGCTCTCTAGCAACCTCTAGTGGTTTCCTTAAACCTGCTTGTGATCTGCTTGTGTCATAAGGTGGTCAGAGGTATGTTTATGTGTGGGAACATGTATCCTGCCATAGTACGGGGAGTTTTACAAGTTAGTGGGCTGTGCCAGACTGTGGGACAGACGATCTGTCTGGAAGACGATATACCGTAACCCCACCCAGTCTGGCATAAAGGCAGTCAAACATGCATTCACGCTCGCCATGCACATTCAAAACAGAGAAACAGGGGGGATACCAGTCAAGTTTAATAATTGCCAAACATCTCGGTCCAGAGCGACTGACTAGCAGAAGCACTTCAGTGCTGCAGTTTTCATGGATCATTTTTCAATTCTCTCTTCCCACACACTCATAGTCTACTCCTTTCTCTTCACACTCCCCCCTAAGCCCCCTTCACCACACACATACACACACACACACACACACACACACACTTTCCTGACATTGAGCCTTTCTGTTTTTCAGCGATTTCCCGCAAGAGCCTTTAATCACGTTCGGCTACAGTATAGAGTGAGAGCCATACTTCAGTCTGTCCCAACACGCATGCATGCGCACACACCCCCACACACACCCCCACACATACAATGAGTCACATTATGGGCGGAGTGTGTCTGTACATGTGTACATGTGTTACTGTAATACACTCACAGTTACAGTAAAATGAGCACTAATGGTATTACAATGCAACAAATCACTTTTATGTCTAGCAGCTGTATCTCACTTGGCCATGTTGTGTGCAGTCCTCACTAGTAGTGAGGCCAGACGACGGGTTTTAGTCCGGCTAGTCTAGTTTGTCCTCCTGGCAGAAGACCTATTTGTCATCTGCCTGAAGTGAACTGGTAGTTGTTTTCACAATTGATATTTTTGTAGTGTGTCACTGGGTCACAGACTTGTAAAACCGAACACCTTGAATTTCACTAGTTTAACAGATCTGTTCATACCATACCTGCTAGCCCACACTTAATGCTAGTCAGGATGTTTGCAATGGTACAAAAATACAAAAAAAAATCACTTTGCAGTAGTCAGCACATCCTTTTCTTTCAAAGAGGAGGAGATTCATTTTATATCATATCTGTGTGGCCACTCTTCATGAAGTATTCCCAAATGTTCCCGTTGCAATGGGTCATTTAACATTTTAAATGATATTTAAAAAAACAAAAATAAATTGAGTTAGAAGTTGAGTTATAAGTTGAGTTAGTTCGGACACTGAGAATAAAGCAAATAATGATAAGTGAACTGGTCCTTCACGGAGTTAGCAAAGGGGATTTCCATGTGAAGTCTGAAAGTCTGGGAAGACATACTGGCTATTTTCTTGCTGAAACGTATGCCTTGTAGTTAAAACCAAAGGTTAACCAAAAGTTCCCAGTGCTTTGACACCTCAATTATAAGAACTATTATATAACATTACATAACAATTATTGAAAACAAAAATAGCTTCCATCGAAGCTGGACTCCTGTACAAATGTACATTTAACTAGTATTTTACATCTAAGTAGTTTTAGCAGTCTAAGCAGGCTGTTCTGACTGGGATACTCTGTTGTTCTGGGATATACTACCTCTATGTGAAAGCTGGTTTAAAAGCCATTAGGCCATGACTGTAGAAGCTTAGATGCAACACTGAAGGCCTGTGGTTTAACAGAGTGGAGGCTGTGTAACATAAGTACAGAATGGTGCAGAGAGCAATGGCTGTCTGCTTAAAGGTCTGTGTGTGTGTGTGTGTGTGTGTGTGTGAGGAATGCCTGGCTCCCCCAGGGAAGGGAGAGGACAGCTGGACTAGGCCAAAGAGAGTGGCTGCAAATTGTGGGTTGACACCCACAATTCCTTAGCAACTGTCCAGCCCGGTGATCAGTGGTTCCCCCGGATGTTCCGTGTGTGTTAGAGCTCTTACAGGCAGCTTCGGTGTGGACATGGTGGTGGAGTGGCTATGGGTGGATTATCAGATGTGAGTTGGTGTATCGCTCACAGCAGTGTTGCTGGGGTATTCGTGTGTGTCTGTGTCAAGAGTCAAGAGTGGTCCACCATCCAAAAATATCCAGCCCGTGATAGCCATTCTGGCATTCCCCCAGGGAAGGGTGTCAGATTTTGTAACAGTTGTTAGTGGTTTCGGGCCCACACAAATATTACATACAATTGTCTTTGCTGAGACAGCTTATTTACAGTTGTAAAACAATACAGCCTGACTGTTTGACAAGTCAGACAGACTTTTCATTTCAACTTATTCTATATTTAATCTATATATCAGCACAGAAATGCATTTACTATGTTTACTATACTATAAAAACCAAGTCAATATCATATTGAACAGGTCATTTTCATTCAGGACTTTATTCTATTAAACTGATTTTGAGAGATACTTATCCATATGAGTTTAACACATATAACACATTTCAAATCAATGACAATAACACACAAGTACAACAAAGAACTCTGAACTGATAAAAAACTGGTTTTACACCCATCACTGTAAAAGTCTATATGCTATTCAATTGCACTCCTGTTTATATTTGCACTTAAAATTTATATTTATAATTCATTGCATACGTTCACTTTAATCTTAAATACATCAGATACCTCATACATTCACTTTGCACACACATCTATATCTATATAATTTACTGTTTACTTATAAGTTACTATAGTTTTCTACTGTTTTTAGTAAATGTTAATTTAAGAGTAAATGTTTACAGCTGCACTATGGAGTCTGAGAGTAACGTAATTTCAATCCTGTGTATGTCCTGTACGTATCACAGATTTGACAATAAAGTTGACTTTGACTTTGAGTTTAGCAGATGTGTAAAAGATGTATAGAAGTGTAACTACAATAGATCCTGTACAATTTCTAAATATTAAAGAAGTGTGAATCTAAATAAATATGCTGTTGTTACATGTGTACTTATACTATACTGGACAGAGATCCATAATCCCAGAGTCATATCTGAAACTTTGCCATGTTTGACAGATGGCAAAAGAACTTGAACTTATGATGCAATGTTCACATTTATCAATGGCATGATGTGATATTTACACTGTCTGGATGTAGGACCAATAGCATCAGACAAGGCATCAGAGAGTGCATGTGCCAAACTGAATGAGTGTAACTCTCAGTGCCTGTATGCCAATGTACATGTGTATCTGACAAGCGTGAGGGAATAGGTGGATGTATATATGATTGTGTGTGTGGGTGGGAGGGAGAGAGAGAAAGCATTGGCACTGTAAAACAGGCTAAGGCAGGCAGAGAGAAACACAACCACCACTCCTCTGGGCTTAATGCTCCGCCCCATTGGCATGTGTGTCTGTGTGTGTGTGTGTGTGTGTGTGCGTGTGTGTGTGTGTGTGTCTGTGTGGGTGTGTTTAGCCTGGGCCTGGCAGCACATGTGGGCCGATAGCAGCTTGAGTAAACAGAAGAGGCCTTGGCTGATAGCACTTCAGAGACGTGCTCCATTACTGACAACATTCACTACTGGCTCACCTCCAACAAGAGAGGGCAGAACAGAGGGAGGGAAGGAGAGAGAGAGAGGGAGGGAGAGAGAGAGAGAGAGAGAGAGAGAAAGTGACAGTAGAGGTTTATCAAATGAATCTTGTATCCCAAAAAAGCGCACTTCCAGACCCACTTCCCAGAATGTATCTTATTAATACATTCAAGCAATACTCTCTCTACAATGACAATAATCATAAACGAAGTAAAATACCTTAAAATATTAATATTAAATAACTGCTTGCAAAATGATAAATGATATAAAAAATAATATGCTGGTTGCAAAATATCTACATAGGTTTGGCCAGAGTGTTTTGTTTATCCCACACTTTCCCAACATTAAGCCTCTCACCCTGAAATTTCTCTGGGAGTACACTGTTAAATTGCGTTAAAAAAAGTGTTAAAATGTTTGGCTTGCATAATGAGGTCAACCTTGTGGACAGCATCTACGCTCCAGTATGCAAGACGCTTTTGAACTGGTCATTGTCGACTGGTGACATCATGGCCACACCCACTATTTGTTGGCCCAACTGACAGAGAACCAGAACCACTGTTTGCTTGCACAACTAAGCCATAACCAAGCGTCTTTAAGTATGTTTACACAGGTGTTTCCACCGATTTTTGTTTTTGTTTTATATTCCGTTTGCGTTAATTTAACTATTTGGTCAACATATAGCTAGGTAGTTTATCTTCCTTATATTGGGTTAACTAGCTAACTAATCACTTAACGGTGCGAAATAAACAACAGATGTTACGTATAAAAGCGGGACACAAACCGAATAGTTCAGTAAATAGAAGTAGTTAACTAACAGACATACAAAACAGTCAAAACTCAGTATTCTTGTCAAGAGGGAAGATCGATTAATACATACGGTTCTCTCTGCCGTCGTCCGTCCAGGCACGACCGACCACTAGTTTCTTAACCACAGATCCCACTAGGTTTGAATATAACACGCAAGCCGAAGTACTTTGTACGCGTCCGAAACGATGCCATTTTCACTAACCCCTACGTGCAAAAATGTGAGACGAGCAGGGGTCGAGCAGGGGGCAGGACTCGTCCAGGTACTGAAAGATTTCGGACATTAGCGTTGTGTCCGCCGAGTCACCTTAACTAAATTATCTGACCATGTGGCAGTCCATAGTAACAGGTTTAACAACATGCTGGGTTCAAGAAAGCAAGGGTTTCACGAAATATAGTGCTATTTGAGCCGTACGCTTCTTCCACCTCTAAAGAAATTATCCTTTCTTGGTTCGCGAGGGATTAGCCCACCATGTTTTTATTGGCCCCCGGGGTCACGTCAAAATGAGTGTTGGGGAGCTGACTTGCTAGCTAGCTTGTAAAAAGATTTTTACACACAATTATTTGACCTCAAAGCCATCACGTGTAGTTAACGAGAAACTCTAATGTTATTACAGAAAGGACTTCTAAAAGATGAAAGCACTTCTTCAGTTACATTTGAAATAGACCTGTGAGGACTCTGAAATCTCTGTAGCCAACATGGACACATAACAGCCTACTACATACTGTATACTGCACCGACTGTTTGTGTCCTACTTATTGCAGTGCATTTTGAGATTGTTATAATGCACTGGATATCCTGAAGTATGTTTGCAGACCTCAATACAGGCCATGAACCCCAGAGTTATGAGCTACATATTAAATACTTTAGTTTCAGAGACTGATTTTAATACACAAACATTCTGAGAGCTTGAATAAGAGGTTGTGGGTTCTTGTACAAAAGTGGGCAACTGCAGTAGAGAATGAATCATTTATGAAAGTCAACAAATAAATAAAAATAAAATAAAACATGTTGACCTGAGATGACTTAGGCATATGAAATCAGTCAAAATGTACATTTTCATTGTCAAATTGTTTTCGATGCTAGTTCATTTTTAAGGAGCCCCTTTATTTGCAAGTTATTTCTAATTGCAGAAGCAGCAGTTTTGGTCATTTGGCTGCGTATAAAATAAACAAAAGTAACTCCATACTTTGAGGAGAGTGCAAAGGAGCCTAGAGAACCTTGGTATATGGGCCATAACAGTGCACTACTGCATGTGCAGAAAGGAGAGGTGAGGACATCTTGGAGAAAAGACGAATGCCACACCTTCCTGCCTCGACTCCTGTCAACAGTAAAGCCTGGTACACTTCTAGGGATATGGGTCACCTCACTTTCACTATATTTAGCCCTGCTGGAAGATGAAGCCCCGTTGCTGTGCACACATACAGTCACGCCGCTGCTGCGTGGGACACACATGCGCGCTCACATGAGACTCCGGGCGCTCACGTGAGACGTGAGAAGCATTTGTGTGCTGGGGGGGGGTGGGGAGGGAGGAGTGTGTTAGCACTGCTGATCACGGAGTTACCCTGTAGGAAAAGTAGCATTTTGTCCTCTGTGAATGAAAATCGACTCCAGGCTCTAAAACGTTCCACACGTACACACTCATGCCCCCCCCCCACACACACACACACCAAACTCCAGCATGTTTTTCAGGAAGCAGATATGTGTCATGCTGTTTGGCAGGCCTCCGGAGAGAGGAACGCTATCTGGCACGCAGAAAAGCGCACAACAAGCAGATAGCATTGTGTACGGAGCGCTAAAGTTAGCAGTGAGAAACTGCGTGCACACAACCACGCCCCCCTCCCCCGCGCTCCCTGCCCTGCGTTAGTCCAAACCCCGCTCACTGGCGAACGTCCGCTGCCGTTACAGTTCAGAGATGGAGCTTAATCTGGCTTAATCTGGCTCTAACCAGACTGCAACTCTGAGACTGCAACTCTGAGACCCACACACACAGTGACCCACACACACACACACACAGCACCCCAGGCTTTTACTATTATAGAAGCGACAACAAATCAAATGCAGTCTCACTTTGATATGTGCCCCAGTCAACCCTGGGTGGACATGAAAACTGCAGGATGGTATTTTCTGAGAGCTGAAATTGATCCCTGATGCCAGTGCTTTGTTAATGCGTTGGACTGCTAGTCAAGGAGAGAGGCTGGGGGTTGGAAACACCTCTGGCTAGGCTGGCCACAGACACAGGGTGGATTAGTAGGCGCTGATCTGGGAACAGGGCTCAAACACACACATCTGCTAACAAGCAAGAAGTTCATTATTTTTTCACTCTTTTTCATATTTTTGCTTTCAATATTTATTTTCTTGGTTTTTTTCTTTATCCTTCCGTGGAGTGATTTGTGTCCCAAAAAAGTATTTGCAGGGAG